>JBBPCX010037512.1:0-15659 GCA_037974365.1 Hydrocynus forskahlii | reverse complement strand
ATCGAGATAAATATGTAGATATATAGATGAAAACGTCTGAGAAACATATCTACCTCCCCAACACACACACACACACACACACACACACACACACACACACACACACACACTGCTGTGCAAAACCTGTCATCTTTGTAACCCATGTGACCTCCTATCGTACTCTACCGCAAAGCTTCATGAGCTCCGTAAAGCTGTTCTCATTATCATATCAGTGTAAGAGAGCAGCAGCGGCAGCATTACTGCAGAAGGACTCATTCTGCTGTAAGAGCACTCTATTGGAGCTAAAAAAAAACCTTCACTCTTCACTTCAGGAGGAACCTTTCCCCTCACCATTATATCAAAGTCATAACTTTAGTTATGGTATTATTTATACTGCAGCATTTCTATTGGACCAACTGTTATGGGCCAGTAGAAATGTTCCAAAATCCGCATATAAAGTGATACACCGTAGAAAAAAATGGGTACAAACAGACATGCAAATCTAGAGATCTTACCCTTCAAAATCCACTGTGTGGTTACAGATGGTTGGGAGCAGTATGTGTGTGTGTGTGTGTGTGTGTGAGAGACACCCTGGTCAAATTGCATAAAATATATGATGTTGTATGTGAAAAGAAGAGGAAAGGAATACAACATCTGCTTGGAACGCATAAACAGCATGACCCTTCAAGAGCTTGGGTAAGTGGCTCATTTAGTATCTGAAACTAAAGATAATTGACACTCACACAGCAAGAGAAAGCTATAAAAGAACACTTGTTGTTCATGATTTACACTCTTTAAAGTGTTTTTACAGAATGAATGTTAAGAGGAGCTGACAACGTCTAAACAACAAAGAAAAGTCTCTGAAACGAAGTGCACAGAGACTGGTTAGGAATGTAAAGCAAAACCCCCACATCACTGCCAAAGACCGACATGAAGAACAGGAAAAATGATATGGTGCAGTTACGTGCATAAACACTATCTACATGGATATATAAGTAAAAGTATATACATTAAACGGACAAACGTATTGGGACACACCTGTTTTTCCGGGTTTGGGCTAGCCCCTTTACTTCCAGTGAAGGGCAACCTTAATTCTTCAGCATACCAAGAGATTTTGGACAACGCCATGCATTCAATGGACACAGTTTGGGGAAAAACCTTTTCTGTACCAGCATTACTGTGCCCCAGTGCACAAAGCAAGCTCCATAAAGACATGGCTGGATGATTTTGATGAGGAGGACCTTGACTGGTCCACACAGAGCCCTGACCTCAACTCCATCCAACCTTTGGGATGAACTGGAACGGAGATTGTAAACCAGGTCTTCTCATCCAACATCAGTGTCTGACCCCATAAATGCTCTACAGAATGAATGGGCAGAAATTCCCACAGACACTCCAAAATCTTGTGGAAAGCGTTCCAAGAACATTGGAAGCTGTTATAGCTGTTATAGTAAAGGGGGGACCAAGTCTGCATTAAAATGCAATGTATTTGCATGCAGTGTCATTAAAGTCCCTTTTGGTGTAATGGTCAGGCGTCCCAATATTTTTGTCCACATAGGGTATGTGACAAAGGGTAGGCATTCCTCTCCCTCTCTCTCTCTCGCACACACACACACACACACACACACGCTCTGTAGGTAGACCAGGAATTGCATCAGTGGATCAGGCTGTGCAGAAGAGCTGTATTTCAGCACCGACATAGGAGTTGTGGAAGAGAAAAAAAAATGAAAGGAAAAAGAATGATTCTGCACCCAACCCCTGTCAGACAGATCATAATGAAGTTCACACCCATATCCTCAATGCAGGAGAGCCATAAAACAGAGGAGAGTTACAGCCCTCATTACTCAAACACCCTAAATATACGCCTGAAATAAATGTCATGTTGAAGAACAGGGTTGCTCCACTCGCAACTTCACGCGTCTGTTTCATTCTTTCCCCAGAGATGGGAGGACCATTCCGACTTTGATGACCTTCCGCTGAGAATTCAGCGCCGACTGTCACTTCAGTTGATAACGGTTTCAGCTTTTTATCATATTCTGATCACAACAGAAGTCAGGTAGAACAGAGAGAGTGCTCTCAGAAAGCTCTGGTTAATTCAGAGATTTCCTCAGAACGAATGAGTTGCATTTATGTTTGTGAGCATGAGAATGCAAAAACAAAAACACAACACAAAAAAGAAAGCACAAATTCCAATCAGACCATTTTCATTGCAGTCGCATGACCAAATATTAAGAAAGCGCTTTCCTTGGTGGCAAATTTAGATGTAACATGCAACAAAAGGAAAAGATTAATATCAAACTTGCATGAAACAATCATTTCTGTAATTAATAAGCTTATCAATTATTATTAAATGAGTCAACTAATCTAACCTGCTCCTCTCATTTTGCTGAGGCCATCATTCATAGTTCTGTCTCTGATTGAATAAAGGGGCACATTGTAATGCTCTTGTAAAATCCTAGTTAGGTCAATAACTAAGAACTAAATGTGCATCACTTTCTTTTAAGCAATAACTACATTACATTCTTTCCATCCAGCCATCCGTCCATCATTGGAACCTCCTATCATTGGGACGAAACGTCACCAGTCCATTACAAGACAGCAACACATTTAGACACACACACACACACACACA
Organism: Hydrocynus forskahlii; assembly: GCA_037974365.1. NCBI lineage: Eukaryota > Metazoa > Chordata > Actinopteri > Characiformes > Alestidae > Hydrocynus > Hydrocynus forskahlii. The sequence continues at coordinate 13,048 of JBBPCX010037512.1, read as the reverse complement.
CACACATAGGAACAATTTAGCATTTCCAGTTCTCCTGCCATGCATGTCTTTGGTACTGGGAGAACATGGAATCTCCACACAGAAAGAACCTTTGATGTATAATTGAGGAATCTAACCCAGGTCCTTCTTGCTGTGAGGCAAAAGGGCTACCCACTGCGCTACCACGCCGCCTTAAACTCTTTCCAGAGCACTTTTATTAGTGTATAATACATCATAATCTTCTTCATCTGAACCATATTCTGAACATTGGTTCTATATGGAATTACTGCAGTACTTGGTTATGGTTTATTACCAGCTATTAGTTTTAAAAGGCTGAATAAGAGCTTAATAATAGACACCTAAAGTGTGCAGAGATTATGGTGTGTAATACACAGATAAAAGTGATCTGGAAACTGCTTAAATCACCTAAGTTACTGCTTGATAAAGTAGCAATGAACTGCTAGTTAACTACCAACGAATAGATTGGTAATAAGAGCATCGCAAGGGCCTTATAATGTCCCTCACACTGAAGTGGTTTTGTAATTTCTCCTTTAATGGTGCAATGGATGGCCCTATTTATTTCCAACAATCAAAATATATCGCCCCTTCGCTTCCTGTAGTGTACTGCAATCCATTAGAATAATGTCATGAATCAGATGAGCATCTGACTGAGATTTTGGTGTTCAAACAAGTAACATATTGACTTTGATGAGTAGTCACTGCATGTCTATAGATGACCTAGGAGCAAATATTGCATTCTGGCTTGAAAATCACAATACAAAATACACATAGTTTTACATTTGCACCACTTAGACCCTGTAATGGAAATGTAGTATAATGCTCCACGCAGCTCCCAGCTTTTTCCTCAAACACAAATCAAAAGCTCAGGCTAATTCAGACCTGACCTGAAATTTAACAAACAAATATATGTACAACTTTTCCTTGTCAGCTCTTATAGTAGTTCTAGCTCCAGCAAAACAGTGAACATGAAAAATGAAAAATTCAGAACACAAAAGAGTGAGGAAGATATAAATATTAATGAGTTTACTCCTCCTCAGTTTGAATGCCTAATGCGCTCAGCCAACCTGTTATGAGACAGTTCAGCAGAAGAAGGGAATTTTCCAGGAAACAGAGCGATTCCAGCTTACAAAGGCTGAGAAGAGGATGAGAAAGGGATTTGTTGTTTAAAATGAAAGTGCAATAGCATCTGCTTTCTATATTCTCCACTCAGATGCTTCACAGGAGAAACAGAGGCCTCCCCAAATTCCCGAACTCCAAACAAAGCCCTGTGGTGGTGGGTCACGAGACTGAGGGAATTGGAACGAGAGAGAGACAGAGAGAGGGAGGGAGAGAGGAGAGAGAGAGAGAGAGAGAGAGAGAGAGAGATTGAGAGAGAAAGGCAGAAAGAAAAAGCGAGAGAGACAGAGAGAAAGACAGCGAGAGAGAGAACAAGACAGAGAGAGAAACAGAGAGAGAGACAGAGAGAGAGACAGACAGAGAGAAAGACAGAGAGAGAGAAAGAGACGCTTATCCTTTGTCACATACCCCATATAAAAGTATGTCCATTCTATCAACAGGGAGTTTGTCCAATAAAGTAATAGGGAAAAAATACCGGAAAACTAGATATGGACTTCTTGTTTTCTCAACCATTTCTTTTTTTTTTGTTAAAGCCCTCACATCACTTTTTTACACTTAAGAAATAAAAAGATTTTGTCAAACAATTTTCACATTTCCCAATGTGTTCCCAACAAAATGTTGGTCAATGTTTTGTGTTTGTGCAATTTCCAACATATTGCAAACTCCTAACCACCTCTTGATAGTCCTTGCATCAACAGTAACAGTCTAGTTTAGAGTGGATCAGGCACTTCAAACTAACCTGACCTTACTTGGACGAGTCTGAAGAGAACACAGATGCAGAACATGAATTAAAGATGAGCTTGGTTATTCAGTGCATATGGATCTCTGAGCTCATCCTAAAAGTTGAAAGCGAACGAGCACAGGGGTTACGCTGTACATTGAAGTACTAACTGACATTACTAACTCCCTCTGCACCACAAAAGTATAGGAGCCATTATAGTCACGCGTCTCTGCATTTAACCCATTCACCAAGTGAAGCAGTGGGCAGCCAGGAACACAGCGCCTGGGGAGCAGCGTGTGAAGACGGTACCTTGCTCAAGGGTACCTCAGTGGTGCCATGCAGCCCTGGGATTCAAACCTACAACCTTCTGATCCCAGGGGCAACACGCTAACCACAAGGCCACCAGGTGCCGTCCTCGCCCCAACATCACTGAACATCTGTAAATTGTGAACTGCTCAGTACAGTGATGTGGGAGGGAAAGTTGATCTGACAGTTTAATGATTATGCAATATAAATATTACACTCTAATAAAAAAAACAAGAAAAAAAATACAACAGAATGCTCTGATGGTGAGTTATCATTTAAATTAATTATAACAATACAAGTGGTGGTCTACAAAGGTTTTCTTATTCTGACTAACCAATTAAGTGGCTTCGTGACCAAAGACAGCCGTGACAAAGGTCTGCCAATGTTAGAAATTTTGGTCTAAGATTTCACAATGTGAACACTAAAAAGAAACCAAAAGAGCATTATGTAGTACAAGGGACAGAGATAGAGGATATGAGAGATAAAGGTAAAAAGCCTTACTGCCCAGAAGCAGATTGGCCCATATATTTTTAAGGAGGTAGCACTGGTTCTGGCAAAGTAGTCCTGAGTCAAGGAGCAAGACTAATAACACTTCTGGGAGGACAAAGATCAGCCTGTGCTTCCTCTGAAGCGCCTTTGCATCCTTTTGAAATGCTGGTGGTCTGGTGGAGTTGCCCCTGTGTTCAGAAGGTTGTGGGTTCAAATCCCAAGCCTGCTAGTAGCACCACTAAGGTACCCTTGAGCTTGGTACCGTCCCCACACACTGCTCCCCGGGCGCTGTGTTCCTGGCTGCATGCTGCTTCACTTGGTGAATGGGTTAAATGCAAAGGAAGAATTTCACACTGTTCACACTGTGTGCTGTGGCATGGTGTGTTCATGCATGACTATAAGGGGCCGCTTTAGTTTAGGAAGGTAAATGCCAAACATCAGCGCTAGATCATCTTTTCCACCCAGATAAACACATCTGGACCACTTACCATGGATGACTGGGGCATCACTGGGGACTGAATTTGTGATCCTCCTCCAGTAGAGCCAATGCCTCAGTTCTCCTACCACATTCAGTGCTACTGTCATATTGTACAGCTCTCTCCATGCATTATATATTACCCTGCATATACTAACCTGGCGTAGCCTTCACTTCACACATATACACTTGGACTATGAGCTTTAAGCTCACTCAAACTCACTTCTCCCTCTTCTCTCCATTTACATTTACGGCATTTGGCAGACATTTTTTATCCAAAGTGACTTCCATTCCCTAACTACAGGGGACAGTCTTAACTCCCTGGAGTTAAGGGTCTTGCTCAGGAACCCAGTGGTGGTACGCTAAAGGTAAGATTCGAACCCATGACCTCTTGGTCCAAATGCAAGTATCCTACCCACTAAGCCACCACCACCACCCAGCCATGAACAGACCCAAACTGGCCCATTTAATACATTTTATCAGGCCTATTATTATGCCGAGGGCTAATATTTTGGTATGCTCAGAACTATTTTTTTTTTCCAGCAAAAGAGAAGGTGCAAGCAGAATGTCGTCATTTTCTTGCATCAGTGATCTATCAGCAGAAAATCTTTATTGTATAATCTGACCTGCAGCATGTATGACACTGAACAGAATGCATAACAGAATTTTGTGCAGGGTGACATGCTGCATACACAAGACTGCTGGAAAATACCAGGTAGACTGTGATTCGCTGCAGTCAGTTTGTGCTCTGTCGGATGTCTAAGCGAACATGAAATAACACCAAAGTGTAATTCCAAAAAGGAGGTTAGAGGGCAGTATAAAACAATTCATTAGAGGTCATTTGGGTAACGGGAAAATTCTGTGCTGGACCTTTTTTCTCTTTTCTTTTCTTTATTTATTTTTTTATTATTTCAGATGTTGTTGCTTTTTTCTACGAGATATTTGTCAGTTTCCTTGGCAGTAACATTCATGCCAATGGACAGTACAGAGACAGAGAGACAGGGAGAAGGGGAAATGGAGAGAGCATAGAAAAAAGAGACAGAATAGAAAACAAAGAGAGAGACAGAAACAGACAGAGAGAGACAGAGAGAGAGAGAGAGAGAGAGAGTGAGAGAGAGAGAGACGGAGAGACAGAGAGACAGAGAGAGAGATAGAGACAGAGAGAGAGAGAGAGACAGACAGAGAGATAGAGACAGAGAGAGAGAGAGACAGAGAGAGACAGACAGAGAGAGAGTGAGAGAGAGAGAGACAGAGAGAGAGTGAGAGAGAGAGAGAGAGACAGAGAGAGAGAGAGACGGAGAGAGAGAGAGAAAGAGAGAGAGAGCGACAGAGAGAGAGATAGAGACAGAGAGACAGAAAGAGAGACAGAGAGAGATAGAGACAGAGAGAGAGAGACAGAGAGAGAGTGAGAGAGAGAGAGACAGAGAGAGAGAGAGAACGAGAGCGAGACAGAGAGAGAGAGAGAGATGAAGCTGTAAGTTTCATTCTGCAGTTGGATCAAAGTTTGAACCAAAGCAGTGCCTGAAGCTAACACAGTCTGAGCCCTGCAGGATCTGAGTCCATCCAGGAGAGTGAGTCAGTGCTACCACGCTGCTGCACACCACTACCCAACCTTTAGAGACCCATTCTCAGTCCAGGTAGAGCCATCCAATTAGCATTAAACCAGAGTGGAGAGGCTCGTAATGACACAGCTGGGGCCAGGATGAAGCACCCTGTTCTGGGGTCTTATTGTTATTTTGTTCCTTTATTCTGGAACTACTTTATGCTTTTTCCACACTTTGTTTACATGCTGTCTACGGTGATTGGATTCGTTTAAATTGTTTTACAGCATTTTGGCCAATGCCTGAGGATCTTAAAAGGCCCATATCCATTTTTCTTCAGTTTATTTTTTCTCTGAGCTCTGCTTATTGTCTATGTACCACAAACACATTTCAATTTTACATGGTAGTTTTCCAACCTGAGTTAAACAGCCTGTTCTTGCCACTGATGTACATAAATGAAGTGTGTTTAGTTTGTCCCTAGCACGAACAGTATTTGTGATGAAGCTAGTTATATATTGCATGATAGTTGGTACAATTAGCATGTAATAATCATATTATAAGCGTTTTTGAAGAAACATATCTATTATATCTATGCCTATACACTACACAGTGTGCACCTATCTGACTTCGCACTGAAAATATTGAAACAGTTACTTGATTGGTGCCTGCGGTTTAATAAAAAACGCATGCACATCTATTGCAAACTAAAATGTACTCATAATTCAAAAAGTTGATGTGACTGAAGAAACTGAAAGCAGATCTGAAATCAGCATGAAAAACTAGTTTAGAAAGGTGTGTTGTGGTTTCTGCTGATTACAATTTTTTTGTTGTTGTTGACCTGTGTTATCCAGCCTCCATTCAAAAAGCCCTTGGATTAGAAACCTCTCCTCATCGTTTTTTTTATGAAGATGGGTGGGGCTAAACTGCTGTAGGCTGAATAGGGGGATGTAAATGAGCAGCATCACAAAAACAATGGTTTCAAAGAGGCTGTTTTTGCAGTTTAGACTATGCATGTAAGATGCATGGCCTGAAAAGTTAACTTCAGTGCAGAACAATGAGAAAATGTTGTTTTATGAAAAATTTGACTTGATGAGGATTGACTGAGGAAAAAGATAAGCTCGCTAAGTCTTGTGTCCACAACCCAAATATTCATAATTAATTACGAGACATAATATGAGTACAGTTTCAACACAATGCAACACCATCATGCCTCTGAACACTCCAGCACTCCCTCTGTCCTTCCAATAACCATCTCATGCCAGTAATCACAGGAAGGCACAGAGTTGTGTGAAAGGAATGACAATAAAGTAATGACACTTTTATGGTCCAGAATAGTACAAAAGTACAATTTCTATTAAGGTAACCTGGGTGGATTTAGATATGAACAGCTCCTCGTTTTCATCATACCCCCTGAATAGAAACTTTTTCATCCAGAATCTTTTGATAACTCAAAGTACTTTCACTTTTGCTGCTTAAGCAATTTTCAACATGTGTTCCTCAAGGGAACCTCAGTGGTGCCACTTGCAGTCCTGGGATTCAAATCCATGATCTTTGGGCAAATCCCTAACCACCAGCTGCCACTGTATACCCATACATTCATACACAGGCATCACTCTCACTATTTACATTTGGTTTAGAAATAAATTCCAAGTATTTAAGAGTGAAAGTTACAAATTTCGAGGTCATTATAAAATGTTGCTTTCACTATGATGTATCCCAACTTTCTGGGAAAAATGACAAGACATTAAAACCAGAACAAACAGCCTCCATCAGTTTTTATTTAGTGATGAATCCATGCGGGACGGAGGGAAATAGCACCAGACCTGATTCTTTTTCCTATTTAGCTTGCTGCAGATGACCTAGCACTGATAATGCGCACCTATGCCACCCCGAAACGCACCAGGGAATCCGCGTGCTATTCCAGATGAGCAATTGGGATTTTATTTCCGCGTCTTTTCTCTCTCTCTCTCTTCTTCTCTCTCTCCATCCAACCGTTTAGCCTCCCGAACCCTCAGCCGGGGTCTAACACTCATCCCTGTAATGTTGGCTAATTATTCACCCAGCGCTCTCGTGGCTACTTCACACACTCCTTCAATCCAACACACACTCCACAGGATTTTCTAGAAGAACCTCGACAAGCACTCTACTCCACTCACAGCGTCCGTTAGGAGCTCGGATTCCCACATGCGAAAACAGACACACACACGAAATACAACACACACGCGCGCTAAGGCCCGATCGATATAAAAATCGATATGACAGTGAATTTTATGGCCGAGCCAAATTATGAGTGATATTTGTAAAAAAAAAAAAAGAAAAACAACAAAAAACCCCAAAAACCTGTGTTAACGCCCGATAAAATAATTGTCAGCGTTAAGTAAATAATGCATTAATGCAATAATAATGCGTTACAAAATTAGGGCTGAAATAGCACACTTTAAAAGGTAGCTTTTCAGAGATACTGATTAGTCTGTGAGATATCAGCTGATCTTATTGGTCAAATTAATTATTTTTATAAAATGAAACATGCACACAGATTGATAAAGCACAAACAAACAGGCAAACACACAAATGCAGGCACAAACGCGTTCAGCAATGTTACGTAATTGGCATCATGTTTTTGGTTTGTTTCCTTCTATATATAAGGAAAACCTGTAATACTAGACCTGCTCTGCATATCTAGAAATATATCTCCACATCCTAAAATGTAGTGGTTCAATTAACAGGAAGTAATATGTGATACACCAGTTCATTCAGTATACTGGATAAGTTGTAACCCTTTATACTTTGTCCTATCCTCTTGGTGAGTGCAGCATTAAACAGAAAATGTTGGGACACAACAAGTTCAGTGATGAAGAGCCATTGGTGTTAATGAATTTTTTTTTTCCCCCAAAAAACATTCTCCAGGGGTACAATTTCACTCCGACTAACAGAGCAGAGTTAGTGAAACGAAGTGGATTGCACACACATAGTGCGGCCCTTTCACTGCATATTTTGTGGCTCATCATTTCACTCAAGTCTGCGGAGACCTTAACAAGTTTACACCTGGTTTTAAAAGGAGGAATGAAATCAATGCAATCCTGACTTCTATGAGCTGCTCGACCTTCAGTAGATCAAGCAGAATATGTAATCAGCCACACGTGTAATACCCCGAGCCGCCATACTGCGAGATCCACCTATGTTCTGCACGGCACTCCCTCAATTGCATTTGCGTGAGTGAGAGAAGTACATTTTCTGTTTAAACATGCACACAGCCCATGAACTGCACTAGTTTCATACACAAGATGCAGACAGAATGCATCTCATTTGCACATTAAACAGGCATAAAAGGCTCAGGACGTCACACCCAGAGACTCTGGTTTGGACTGAGCTGAAGTTGCAGAACTTCTCAAGGCCACTCTGTAAAGCAGCAGAGAACTGCAGGAGCAAACCTTCAGAAACTACACACACACACACACACACACACACACACACACACACACACACACACAACACACACCCCTCAAACACCATCGATCTCTGATCTGAATCACAAACTGGAATCAATCAAACAGCAAACTTTACACTCACTGATTCTCAGCCATGAGTCAGAGGAGGCTCTGTGTGTGTGTGTGTGTGTGAGAGCAAAATGTGTAGGATTGAGGGTGTTATTAACATTGGTGCATGGTGGTACACACCTGAGCTCACACAAACACACACATAGCAGAAAAATACACACTGCATAGACCATCAACAAATTACAAGCTTTAAAAAAAGAAAAAAAAAACACACACACACACACAGGAAACCCATTTTTTTTAAGTGACTATATTTTGATCCAGTGCTGTTTTCTATAAGTGACACACACACACACACACATACATACACTCAGAGTTTGACATTGCTACATTTGTAAGGACTTTCTATTGAATCATGGAATCTTCATCTACTTTCGACTGCTCAACAGTCTCCATTTCCTTCTGTCCCCTGCATCTTCCTCTCTCACACCACCTGCCTGCATGTCCTCCCTCACCACATCCATGAACCTACTAGGCATTCCTCTCCATGTTTTCCACTGGATCACGTACAAGTAATACTACCCCTATAACAGCTCGTCAACCTACCAATAACTAAGAGCTAATAACATCTACCAATAGCTCACACACAATGTGCCACATTGTGCAAATCTACAGCTTGGGCTAGAGGTAAATCAGTCCTATCTTAGACAGTTCATATTGTCCTAATGACCTGCTGGTGCTGTGGTTGATGTGGATCCACAGGAGTACAAAATAATCAGCATCCGTTAATCACTTCTTAATAGCAAGTATAAAGATGTTGATGTCAGATTAACATTTGACGACTTCTTTCTTTAAAAGAGAAGAGGGGGGTTTAGACCTACTTGGTCATTTATACCAACTGCCCTTGCCTGCACCTAAACTTTCTGATCCTTACCCACTATTAGTTTTTTTCTCCCACACAGAATTGAATTTGTGATTAAAAGAACTCATTTCCTTGCAAGGACCAGAAAAATGTCCGGTACACCCCCCCCCCAAACACAAACACACACACACTAAGCTAGAGGTGCCACATTTACTTTCTTTGTAATCTCCCCGGAACATGGCAGAGAGTGTGTGTGTGTGTGTGTGTGTGTGTACAGCTCTGAGTGAAGCTAATCAGTGCAGAGTGAAGGAGATAATCTGATGCTTTCCGTCCTACGTGAGCTAATCCTTCGCTTTAGCCAAGTTGAGATAGAACACACACACACACACACATACACACACACACAGTGACCACATGTCAAAGACATTGTACCTTAACATAAACAAGCAGCTTCCTATTCAATTCTGCTTTTAAAGCTTTTAACAAAGACAATCCCTTTTTCCTCTGGTACACTTAGAAGTGATGAAATCATGCATGATAACTTCATCTTCATCTGTAGATTAATCCTGTTCGCTACACTGGGTTTGTCTGACACTTTTTCAGTATTGTTAGCTTTAGCCAGCGAGAAGAACCAAGGCTCTAAAAGTGAAACTCACTATGAACCACAAGGAAGAACCCCTGAGAAGAACCAAGACTCAGAAGGGGAATCCATCCTCTTTTGGGCTGCAGAAGAAAAGTGCTGTTAGGATGAAAGTGGTGTTAGGATCTTCGTTTACAAGAAAGATTAAACAGCGGCGCTGGGATCATACAGAGGGACGATCTTGGAGATACACCAGTGAGTAATGTTAGAAGATTATCAGAAAAATAAAGTGCATTATCTGACCTTCCAGGCAGTAGGACCAATGGTCCTCACACCCATGACCGCTTTATCTTATACTGTCTTCAGATGCCAGCTGTTTGTTTAACACACCGCTAAAGCTATCTAGTTAACAAGGCCATTTCCTGTGCTTTACAGGAACAAACCAATGGTTACCAATGCAAAACAAATGTCTGTAGCTCAATCGCTCATTGGTAAAGAGAAGTTGAACTTCGAAAACTAAAAAGTACTACCAGGAGCCACTGAAACCTTCCTTGGCTCCACCATTATGAAAGTGAAGAGGTCAAAAATGAGCCAAGTCCAAAATTTGGGTTTCAAAATTGTTTCTGAAGCTCAAACTTTGTACAAATACAACATGAAGAAACATTCATGTGCAACTTTTACATCACATGAAGGCAGCATCTTTCTTTTCAACAGCCCTTCTCTGCAGGACAGATCAATGCAGAGATGTGCAGTGAGATGGAATAAATATTGAATACATGTTTTCTCTCTCTCTCGCTCTCTGTCAGAGGCATCTCCCAGCGCCCTCCCCTCTTCTGACCTCTATTATCATGTCAGCAAACGAAAGTCCAAATGAAAACGTGTTGCGGGTCAGAGAGGTCTGAACCGGACTCAGAGCGAGCAAAATTCACCAGAGCATTCGTACACTGACCAAGTGAAATGTAACACTGATAAAAACTTCTCTCTCCTCTACCCAGAGAGAAAGAGAGAGGGCGAGAGAGAGAGAGAGATAGACAGAGAGAGAGGGAGAAAGAAAGAAAGAGACAGAGAGAGAGAGAGTGAGAGACAGAGACAGAAACACAGAGAGAGAGAAACAGAGAGATTGAGTGTGTATGACTGTATGTGTTGTTCTAACATAATAGAAAACTGATAAATGTCTGCCATCAGTCCTAATCTACAATAAAAAAAACAACCCAACAAATGAATATATAAACACATACCTTAGACTGTACTGATGAGGACAGTGATGATAAGCTGTGTTCCTGGCTGCCCGCTGCTTCATTGGGTGAATGGGTTAAATGCAGAGGAAGAATTTCGTGCTGTTCACACTGTGTGCTGTGGTGTGTTCACATATGACAGAATGGTCACTTTCACTTTCACTTTCTGCTAAAAGACATGAAGTAGCTTCTGCACTTGGTTTGAACCTGCGGCTGGAAAGCTGCTGCGGCTGATGTAAATACTGAGGACTGCTGCAGTGCTGTTTTTGTGCTGAATTAACCCTCACTGCCCTGCGATTACAGAAGAGGAGCTGTAGAAGAGGAGCTGTTTCATTATGATTCGAACTTCCTGAAAAGGTACTGTTGTATCTGGTCTAGTTTTATGCAATGATAAAAACATCTTTTACATTTTTAGAGACAGACAGAACCTGCTGGTGCAGAATGTACACTGCATGCAAATGTTATTCATGAATTAACACATAACATAGTTATTATATTTGAGTAATGAAACAATGTAGACATCAAGCCAAGAAAGTTTCCAAAAAATTAGTGACAATGGTGAAGCACCAAACCAACCCAAACCATCACACAAACACACACACACACACACACACACACACACACACACACACACACACACACACACACAAACACACATACATCTTACAGAGAAACGCAACAGGCACGGCCTTATGATATCATTGGTTAAGTGTATGTGAAAGAGAAAGAGTGGCACTGGTGGTCAGGCACAGAGACCTCATCTCTATTTAGGCAGTAAAAGAAGAAAGAATAAAGAGGAAAGAAGAAAGGAGACAACAAAAGAGAAAAGAAACAAAGGAGAAGAAGAGGGGGAGAAGAATAAAAAAAGAAAAAAGATAGATAGGAAGAAAAGATGGAAAGAGGACGAGAAGAAGCGGCAGAAAAAGGGAAATGGAGAGAAGAGGAGGAAGATGAAAAGGAGGATAGAAAAGGTAGAGAAGGGGAGAAAGAGAAGATAACAAAAGGAAAAGGTGAGAAGTGGACAGGAGCAGGAAAAGAAGAGAAGAGGGTGAAGAGGAAACGAAGCCAAGAGGGAAAAGAAGAGCAGGAATAGAAAAAGAGAGAAGGAGGAAAACAAAAAAGGATTGACGTGTTTACTCCACCTGTACACACCAAACCAACCTCACACACACACACACACACACACACACAACCTTACAGAGAAATGCAACAGATGCAGCCTTATGACATCGACGGTTGAGTGTATGTGAAAGAAAACACACATAAACACACACACACACACACACACACACACACACACACACACACACACACACACACACTATCAGTATTCCAGCAGGCTGATCAGTGTCGGAATTTCAGTGACTGCTTGACAGCTGCTTTTGTCAGTGTCAGAGATGTTTTCGAGAAAGGGCTCATTAGCGATGTCTGCTACTGTGCTCACTCTGTGTGCGTGTGCGCATGTGAGTCTGTGTGTGTGCCCCCGTATGTGCACGCATGTTTGCATAACTGGTAAAAAAAACATAAAAATAAAAAATAAATAAATAAATAAAAAATCAAGAGATCTTTGCAAGAAACAAGAAACTCTGTGCAAATAAAGTGCATTACCTACCAAGACAGCTTCCATTGCCCTAAAAACAATCCATACATCAGTTTACACTCTGGTGCACTAAGGATGGTGACTGATGACTTCATCCTCACCTTACCCAGAAGAGTCAAGACCACACTAAACTGTGTAAGTCGGATGGTTTCTCAATAAACTCACACTAAGGGCCAGTTATACAGGAAGTATGAGCATAGATACAGCAAAAAAAAATGTGCCTTGATGTAACTTCATTGTGTGACTCGCTCCCTCAGGTCCTCGGCCATCCCTACACACAAGGTAAAGCCAGTCCAGACTCTTCTCATTCATGGTTCCCCACTGGTGGAATGAGCAGCAAAAGATGACCAGAGCAGCAGAATCTTTCTGTATCTTCAAAAACCTCTCAAAGACTCATATATTCAGAGAGCATCTCCTGTCCTGATGCACTACCTACACTATATAGACAAAAGTATTGGGACACACCTGTTTTTCAGGGTTTGGGCAAGACCTTCACTAGAAGTTTGGGCTAGAAGCCCTTACTTCTAGCGAAGAACAATCTTAACACTTACCAAGACATTTTGGACAACGCCATGCTTCCAACTTTGTGAACCCAGTTTGGGGAAGAACCTTTTCTATTCCAGCAT
>JBBPCX010037491.1:0-15661 GCA_037974365.1 Hydrocynus forskahlii | reverse complement strand
CAACATCAGTGTCTGACCTCATAAATGCTCTACAGAATGAATGGACACAAATTCCCACAGAAACTCCAAAATCTTGGGGAGAGCCTTCCAAGAAGAGTGGAAGCTGTTCTAGTCTGTGTATCTGAATTCAATGCCATTAAAGTCACTGGAATAGTCAAACGTCCCAATACTTTAGTGCATAAAGCTAAACTAAAAGTGAGCGAAAAGACTGCGCTTCCTCACTGTTTCTGAGGAAAAGGCAAGTTTAAATGAGTAGCTATGGCAGGGCCTGTATAAAAAACTGAGAATGTGTAAGGACAGCTTGTGTTGAGGAACCTGATGTGTCTTTCCACAAAGCGTGTAAAATTGTGAGAGAAAGGCAATTCAGTATGACAAGCATGACACACTTCAAAACAAAAGTGATAATTTGTGTGACTCAAAGTAATTGCCTTGTTTACTTGCAACATAGAGCTGCATATTCTTGTCACAGAGACATCAGCACAAATTTTCAATGGTCTATTTACTGTATTTCTTCGAGTTTTCTGCATGGTGGTGCCAATAACATTTCTCTCAAAATCAACACTGACCTGTTACACTGATGTAGAATGAACACAGGCTTGAGAATGATGTCTTAGAATGTATGATAGGTGGTGCTATATCCATTAGTAACCCATTTATACAAGATTAAGAAGGACAATTAACGAACATGTCAAAATGTTAAATTCCTTTGATCCATGCATCCTTGGAAGTCGCCAAGGTATGAATTCAATTTCCAGCCCCTTAATGCTCATCATTTTGTAATCTCATTGAAAGTAATTTAGGCAAGTTATGTAAATCAGAATCTGAATCAGAAACTTTATTGATCCCGGAGGAAATTGTTTAGGTCACATCTGCACAAACTCACAGGAACATAGGGACAAATACAATATAAAATATTAAATCTCAATAAAATAAAATAAACAGGGAAAAAAGTATATATAAGCTGCACAAATGCTAAATAAACACTTTGCTATGTACACAGTTATAAAATATACTAAAATCTAAAATCAAATGCATCAAAATGTAGTGTGGTGTGTCAACATCTTGTCTGAGTCGTGCCTCCAGCATTCTGGAGTGTAGGTTCAAAACTGACCAGCTCCCCAGAGAGCCCCAGAAATACATGCACCATATTGAAAGCAGGTAAAAAGTGACGTGAGTAAGTTGGACACTAGTAAGAGAAATAGGAGTTTAATGTAGTTTAAAAGTTTTAAAACGTTAGGTCATTTTCCAACAGTGCTATGATGATTTTGTCTCCCATAACTTTTTGGAGCATCTTCTCCAAGGAGAACCACTGCACAGCTGATCACTTTGAGGGCTCCAGGTCAACTCATCCTGGATCTGCAATCGCTGTGGCCCCTTGCTCAAGTGTCATTGACTGATTCAGTTGCTTTGACTCCCAACGTGCTCCTCCCCCATTCAAGGGCAACTGCTGTTCTCAAGCTCCGGGGGAGATTGTTGTTCCTGTTGCTGTGGACCACCAAAACCTACCTCTACTGACTCTTAACTGTACCTACTCTATTAGTAATAGACATCCAGTCTAATAAGTCGTGATTAAATCTGTACACAAAAGTCCTCTATTGTTAGTCTATAGGCAGACTTATGTTTAAAGTCTTATGTTTTGGTGCACAAACAAGATCCTTACTGTTAATTTCAAATGGAGAATGTATGGAATCCAGGTATGAGCCGAACATCAGAGGAAGGACAGTCTATGTCTTTTAGTTTCTGGAAAGAACAAGGTAATTAGCCCTGTCTCTTCAAATGTAAGCTCTGAGGAGTGCTGCTCTGAAGCTCAGAAGCAGTGTGTTCACTAATAACATGTGACAAATGTGATATCTTTATTTGTCTGACAATATGGTGTCAGGCGAAAATGACACTGGCAGAAGGCAGCACAGTCTGATGGACTTGGACGACAGTGGAGACAGAAAACAACATTTTGAGTGATTCTGAGGGCCTTCCAAATGTCACAACAGATCTTTGTGTGCCCTGGTTTGTACTCTTTATTTTGACAGTCCAACTTTCTCGAATCAACCTTTTTGTTAAAAATCTTAAAAAAAAAACAAGGCTCAAATGTGAACAGCTGACATAAATGGCATGGAGTATTTACCATCCAAAACTTCTGGGTTCTTTTGTGTTTGAGGACACTAGATGTGCCGGCGGCAGTCAAAGGTTGCATTATACTGGCTGATTTTTACAGAATATTTTCTGTTGGTGCCTTCAAGCAAATTTTTTTGACATTTACTCCAACACTATGTCTAAAAGTCTGAAGATACCTGCTCATTCAATGTGTTTTCTTTCTTCCTAAAATAAGGGGTATTAATTCCTTTTGGTCCAGTAACATCCTCTACTCTTCTGGGAAGGCTTTTCACTAAATGTTGGAACATTACTGTGAGAATCTGATTGCGTTCACAAGTTCTGGATCAGTTGAAACACAATTCCAGCTCATCCTAAAGGTGCTGGATGGAGCTCCATCTCTTCAGAGAACGCAGTTTTCTCCACAGTACTGGGGGGCTCTAAATCCCTAGACAGATGCTTGCCATTGGGTGTTGTGATCACAGGCTTGTTTGGCTGCACCAGGGCATTTATATTGCCAGTGGTTTGGACACTGTGGAGACTATACAAGCTGTCTGTGTGCAACTGTGCAGGTGCATCTTCAAGTATGTATCTAGGATCTAGGGTGTCTAGATATAATTGGAAATATTGTTTGCACGCTTTTCATAGTATATCAAATGTATATACCAGCAGAGCAAAAAAAAAAAGATTAGAATGGTGGTGTCTAAATTGTTTTGTATATGGGCAGTTTGGCATTGCCATTTTCAGACAGTTATTGATACTGAAGCATCATATGAAGTTTATAGTTCCCTGTGCTAATGACATTACAATTTCCCTTCAAAATACAGCATAACACAAAGAAATCCTACAGGTCAAACCAGGAAGTCACAAAAATGTTGACTACATTTTAAGAAATCTATACATTCAAAATTAGAATAACACTAAACATTGCTCCCAGCCAATGTTAATTAAATGTATTTCCCAGTTTAATTGTTTAATTACTATTATTAAACACACTAAATTTCATTTTGAATACAATGTTGCAAGATTAGCCCCCAAATCAAAAGATATTCAAGAAAAGTTCAGTCAGACCTTGATCAGCTAATACAAGTATAGAAGACTGTATTTTAGACTGTTCTGTATAAGAATTTTACAGCAATCAGAGGTTCAGTTACAAGTGTCATGATATTTAGTAGTTTTATTCTACAAAAATCACAGTAAATGTAAGTTTTAAAACAAACGTGAAGGGCCCAAATAGTGATATCCAATTACAACCAATTGTATCAATGTTTTGTTTCCTTGTAATATTGTTAATTTATATGGAAAAACAGGCATATAATGTCTTTTCTAGCCTAATTATATGTGTTAGAGAGATTTAAAAAGTATCCTGAAAAGCTGAACACCTAATTAATTTGAAAGAACATTATGAACAGCTGACTTGCATCACCCCTGTAACATAATTACCTTGCTGCCTGTCCTATTTCAAGGTGACCCATGCCTAGAAGCTTTGTCATAATTGTGTAGTCAAGACGAAAGCCTGACTAGTGTGATACCTGACATGCAGAATACCTACGTTACTGTCTGACTACGCCGCCCCCTAATCTGGGCAGGAGAAACCCCTTAACTCTATAGCCTGACTGGTTCTAGGCCTTCCCCGCTAAGGAACAATTTACAAGAGGCATACATTTTGTATACATGTTCATTATGTACATTTTATATATATATAAGAAGTTTAAAAGTACAAATTCGGGAAAATACAATTTATGAGGTGAATAAGTGGGAAAGACTGCAGAGGGTAACTGGCTGAAGCTTCTCAGAATGATAAGGTCGGGTCGGCGCACACAGCTCCTGTCTCAGGAGGCCCTGGTGAGAGAGAGGAAAAGAGACAGCAGACCCAACAGCACACAGGCAGGCAATACAGCAAGCACTACACACACAAGATCTGTAAATACCACTACAATACACCACACCGTGTTGGGGGTTACCAGTACACACCAAGATGGTGCCCCCCTTCAGTGCGGCCCCCAGCAGAAGCGAGCAGTAGCCAGGTGCGGATCCAGCCTACGCAGAACCTACACAGAGACAAAGAGAGAAGCTCTCAGCACAAATTTGACCAGAGTTCCAGCTTGAATACAGCTACAAAGCAGAAAAGCCCAGGACAGACACAGGGTAGCTACTAAAGGACAAAGCAAGCAACCAAACAAGTGAAACAAAACCAACCAACAACCAAAAATTCCAAGAAAGACTTGTGAACTGACAGCAAAACAGTGGCTTTCAAAAGAAAACGATGCAGATTAGTTCCCAGTTTCATTCACAGCACTCATACAACAGCACAAGTACAAAAAAAACACAACAAATATAGGCCTACTTTGCAAGAATGTTCAATATTACCCACAGCACAGTAACACAGGAGGAAACTGGAACATTCCAGTGCTACAGAAAGAGGCATTATAAGTACATTTTAAATACCAACATAAAACAATTAAGAAAGTCATAAAAGTAATACGACTTACCAGAGCATCAATGTCTGTAGCCCAGCTACTCAACGGGAGGTCACAACTTTTTAAATCTCAGGCAGTCACCTCTGCGTCCTGCAGGAAGAGCGGAACACAAGGTTCTAGCAACCACCCTGATAAAATGAAAACAAAACATGAGAATTCAGTTCTCATAAATTAAAACATCTAACATCACTTTAATTACCTGGATGACAGGGGAGCCCACAGTCACAGTCGCAAATGGCAGCATCAAGAGAGTGTGAGCGCTCAACCAGCCAAACTTTATAACTTCCTAGTTGAACATGTGACTCAAAACAAGCAGCCACACAAATCAGATCCCCACACTGAATTGCCAGTACAGGTAGCCACACAACACAAGAAATCACGGATCCCCACACTGGCAAGAAGATGCATGCTTAACAAGTACCCACATAAAAAGATTTTCTCAAGGAAAAGTTCAGTCTGAAACTGACCAGCCAACACAAGTGTATTTAGAAGATTGTATCTTCGTGGTTCCCTGCTGGTGGAATGAGCTGCTAAAGGTGACCAGAGCAGCAGAATCCCTCCCTATCTTCAAAACCCTCCTGGAGACTCATCTCCTCTCCTGATGCACTATATATCTTCTTGTGCTACACACTACATAAAGATTTTAGTGCTCAGAACTGTCCTCTGGTTCTCACACAGTCCTGAAACTTGAGTGTTTCCTCAAACTGTAAGTTGCTGTGAACAAAAGTGTCCAGAAAATGAATGTAATGTAAAGGATCCAAGTTGTGACTCCAGAATGTGCTGAACAGTAGAGGAAGAACAGTCTTTTCTCCTTAAACTCTGGAAAGGACAAGAGAATTAGTCGTATATCTTCAAATATATACGACGTAAGCTCTGAAGAGTGCTGCTCTGCAGCTCAGAAGCAGTGTGTTCACTAATAACATGGGACAAATGTGACATCTTTATTTGTCTGACAATATGTTGTCAGGCGAAAGTAACACTGGCAGAAGGCAGCACAGTCTGATGGACAGAAAACAACGATTTGAGTGATTCTGAGGGCCTTCCAAATGTCAAGACAGATCTTTGTGTGCATTGGTTTATACTCTTTATTTTGACAAGGCACCATTCTTGCATCAAACAGTTTGTTAAAAATCTTTTTTTTTTCTTCTAAAAGGCCCAACACTGAGCAGCAGACATAAATGGCATTAAATATTAACCATTGGCCACATCCAAATCTTCTGGGATGTCATTGATTTGCTTGTGGCGGTCAAAGGTAATATTATTCTGGCTGATTTTTTACATATTTCCTGCTGAGGCTTTCAAGCTAATACACTATATGGACAAAACTATTGGGAAACCTGACCATTAAACCTACAGGGACTTTAATGACATTGCTTTGAAATCCATTGACTTTAATATGGAGTTGGTCCCCCCTTCCACTCTCCTTGGAAGGCTTTCCACAAGATTTTGGAGTTTTTCTCGGATCGAGGTCTGACGGGGAGACATCCCCCCCATCCCCCACCCCATCTGCGGCCATGGCCAGGGCAGTTCATCATACACTATTTGACATGTTGAAAGTCTGAAAACACCTGCTCGTTAATTGTTTATTTTTATTTTTTTTTGGGGGGGGGGGGTATTAACAGGGATTTTGTCCTTTGTTCCAGTAACAACTATTAACAATGCAGGAAACTCTAAACCATATTAACAAAATAAGGGTTACCAAATTCTACAGTAAAACCTAAATAATGCTAACCCTGTATTCTACTCCACTATAATGAATACAGTAAGGTTATGTCATCTAAGGTTATGGCATACTATTTCTGAGTTGGTTTATGATTACTTGAGGTACTTGAATGTGATCTCAGACACTAGATAAAGGTAAAATGTAGTACTGTTAAAGTTAAAGAAAATGTGAAATGAACACAATCTTTGAATCACTGAATCCTGATTTCAACTAATTTATAATGTCAGTGAAATTCATAAAATACAAATTATATTCTCTTTTAGCAGTTTATGTCCAGCTACAGTGCAGAAAATGCATTTCTTCACCATCACCTATGTGCAGTAACTGTGACTATCAGTGGGGTTTTCTGCATGTTTTACACAAGCCATTACTGCCAGGCAAACCAAATTGGGGGAAGTCATACACAGAATATCTCACCACTTTCCTCAATGCTCTTTGTCATGTTGTGAGCTCTGTTAATATATCAGCTTAATATTTATGTATGTATTAATTTATTAACATTTGAAATTAAACAGAGGTCAAATTAATTAGCATGATTAACTGTTGTGTCTCACACAGCTCTGGAAAAAATAAGAGGCCACTGCAATTTATTTTTAAATCAGCATCTCTGAGTATGAAACCATTCCATGCCAGTGTCTGTTAAATTCCTACACGAGCACCTCATTCTGCTTTATGAGGGACTGATTAGTGATCAGCTGAATCACATCTTATTTAATGAGGAAAAGTATAAAAACACTGCTGTAATCGACACACTCCTCTCACAGTGAGACCAGTTGGATGGTAAAACACTACTAGAAGTTCATCAAAGGTAATTATTGCCATTTTGTTTAAGAGAGAACAAGAGATTTGTTTTCTTTGAATTATTCAATTTCTGTAAATGCTGCATCATTTCTCTTATTTTGATGTATTGTCATTTCCTTTAAAATGATGCTTTAAAGGACTGGGCCGCGGACCAGTATCAGCGTGTGAGTCATTTGGTACCGGGCTGCACAGAAAGACAGAATAAAAAATATTTTATTGATAATCAGAGTCTGAAAGACCTTTTGTTGTGAAAAAAACACTTAACTCGGTAACGTGATATGGTCCATCAAAAATGTAGCCCACAAGCTAGCAAAAATGAGTAAAAAACACGGTCTTTGGGGAGCTTCTTCACATTTTTACACACTGTCTGTACCGGTTTGTGAAAATATTGTTTTACATTAAACTGGTCCATGATGCAAAAAAGGTTATTGGTCTTCTGGTCAAATCAATGAATTTTGAATGATCTGAGGTGCTGTTTAGGTCTGCAGTGTCTGCCAAACTGCTTAGATGTCTGTAATTCAGAAGTTCACTGTTATAGTTTTCAGGTTGCAATAAAGCAAAATGTACTTTAATTTCTTCTGAGATAGCACATATGCATTAAATGAACAATGGCATCCCTGAAGAGAGTATACAGTATAGCATATCTTCTATCTGCAACATGATTAGTGACATAAAATAGGCACTGGTGATGTAATGCTGATCTATAGATAAGAATCATCCAATCTTTATAAAACATCCATGTTTTCCATAGTCATATGTGCTCAACATTAAAGACTCATTCCAGTCATCTGCTACGCTATGTGATAGAAAACTGGTGTTTTAATTAGCTTTTTAAAGCCTGAACTGCAATATGTAATTTTTTTAATGTGTTTCATTTATATATTAATTCTATTACATTTTATTGAAGTTAAAAGTTTTTTTTATGAACACTGCCTAAACATAGCCAGTGGCAGAGAGAGAGAGAGAATGAGAAGGAGGGATGGATGGATGGATGGATAGATAAACAGAGAGTCAAAATAGAGAGTGAGAAAAAGAGAAAAGATAAAGTAAGACAGACAGAAAGAGAAGAGAGAAAACAGAAAGGAGGCAGACAGATAGAGACAGACAGAAAGATGCAAAAAGCATCTGAAGTGACTTTCCCATGAAGCACACTGTTCAAAAAAGACCAGCCAAAGTATACATTTTAGCAGATAAAAACAATTCCCAAGACACGTTTACCAAATTCTGGATGAGTGCGTCTGCCAGATGCCATGAAAGTAAAAGTAACGAAAACTCACATTTCTGTCCCCTCTGGTTTAATTTGGGCAAAATCGTTTGGTTTAAAGTATAAGCAGGTTTTGCTTTGTGTACTCGGCCATTACAGCATGAAAAAGCTTCTTCTTGCACTTCTAAATGTGTCTGATTTATACATAGGACTGCAATGTGGACTTTCAGGTGTGAAAAGTTATAAATAATAACAGAAAATTGAACAACCTGTCCAGCTCTGGCTAATTTCTTCAGCGAGGCCAGGTCAAGCACCCACCAGGGAGCAGTTATGAGAGTAGCGCCGACACCAAATAATTAGTCAGACTCAAACAATTACACAGAACAATCCTCTACAGTAATCTCTTACCAGCCGGAACTTACGCCACATTAAGTTGAGCAGATTTGTGTCTGAGAGGTTCCTGAAGCTAATGAGGGGCAGTATTGCTCTCATGTTTAAATGCAAATCTAGCATCTCTTTGTCTTTCCTCAGGAGAATGGTACATATAGTATATTGCATTTACACTATATGGACAAAAGTTTTGGAATGCCTGACCATTCCACCAACAAGGGCTTTAACAACATTGCAAATCCAGAGACTTTAAAATGGAGTTGGTCCCCCATTGCAGCTTTAACAGCTTCCACTCTTCTTATAAGGCTTTCAACAAGATTTTAGAGTTTCTGTAGGAATTTGTGTCCATTCATTCTGAGAGCATTTATGAGGTCAGACACTGATGTTGGACAAGAAGGCCTGGATCACAATCTCAGTTCCAGTTCATCCCAGAGGTGCTGGATAACACGTCTTTATGGAGCCACGTCTTAATGGAGCTCGCTTTGTGCACTGGGACGCAGTCATGCTGGAATAAAGGTTCTTCCCCAAACTGTGTCCACAAAGTTGGAAGCATGGCGTTGTCTAAAATGTCTTGGTCTGCTTGGTATAATAGAGGAAAAACATGGATAAAATATACATTTAACTGATTTTCTAAATGAAAATAAGCGAGCACACCTCTCATTTTTATGCCTAATTTTATACACAGTTGTTTATTTTCTGAATGTAATATATAGGTATAAAATATTGGAATTTAATATATTATAAATACTCTCTTAAATATACAGTGGGAAAACCTGGACCTCCTTCATCAAACTAAACATTTTGTTGATTTTCTATATGAAAATAAGAGAACACACTTCTCTCATTTTTATGTCTGATTTCATGTATTATAATTGTTTACTTGCTGGTTTACTGACAAAAAAAAAGAAACAAACAATTTAATATAACATTTTTACACAGTAAACTAAACATAAAGTACTACAATAAGCACAAACTGCACACTAAAATTTGGAGATAATGCCACACTGAAGTTTGCTCCCGTTAAGTGAGTATATTAACTGAGCAACATGTGCATTTTGACCTGGGTGTCTAAATGATTGCATAAGACTGTATATACTGAGTGGAAAAACACCTTACAGTGGTTATATAAAATTGTATTGAGGGTATTATGTAACACTGAACAGCTACGTGAGCATGGGTGGGAAGAAGCCTGTGTGTTATGCTGTCTGCAGTGGATGAGTAGACAGTGACGCCTAACTATCTGACTGTGAAGCGTTTTCCCTCGGGGGAATCTTATAAAATACTACCCTTTATTTCTCACTTCATTTTATTCCCACTCTTGCTCCATCCTGTAGAGTATGTTCAGGAGCAAATTCCAGGTAACTGGACATTTTATGAATGTAGACATTTTTTGACATTACAAAACTGGCTTTTTCCAGTCAATTGCTCCAATTGAGTGTTCCCTCTCTCTGCCACCTCTGTCATGAGTATAACGTCAAATAAATGCCACTTGGAGTCTGACAGGAATAGGAAGCAGTGACCAGGTTTCTCTGTTCCATTGGACAACCCATCAGGATATTTTCCTTGTTATTATATTCATGCCATTATCTCCATTATACCTACCCAATTATCTTTATAATGCGTAGTCTTTGGAGCACTTCAGATTTGTAATAAAATGTAATGAAATGACCTTTAATTCTGTTCACATCATCCAAAGAACGCAATTACAACCTCTAATCAAAGGTCTTTTGTTACACCAATGTACAATTTAAACAGACAATTTAAACAGGCATCAATACTGGAATGTGGAATGCCCTCCCTGAACATCTGAGGATAACACAAAGAACTCTTAATTTAATTTATCTATTATTTATTTTTTATTTCTGGATAACTTCTGTAAAGTGACCTTGAGAGTTGTGAAAGGTGCTTATAAATAAAATGTATTATTATTATTATTTATTACGATTAATGACAGATCACTGATTTCAGCCTATACTCCACTTAAGAGTGAAGAGGAGATTGAAATCAAAGTATTTAATTATTTTAAAAGGTTCCGAAACATATCAGAAAAGCATGAGGAGTCCTTCACAAAATTGATTTTCTAAGAAAGCGATGAGGTCTTAAACGTCCCTTATGAAACTAGTATTTATTTGAAGCCATGGTAATGACATGGGACCAGACATAATCTTGTAATGTCTGAGAAATTGTGGGCACTTTTCTACAGGTGTACGGGAACCGTGCAGTACCTGAACTGCGATGGCGTGGAACCTGCAGCACACTTTGATTCTCCAGTGTCTCAATTCTCTCCCACAGTTTATGGGGTGGAATAGGAGGATTTTTTTCTGTCAGAACTTCTTTTGATAATGATACAGCTGCAGCCTGCATTCAGCCGTACTGTTGAGCAACATGGGTGCGGTTCGGTTACGGGTGACTTTATTTGTAACGGAAAAATATTTGTTCATGGTATGGCACGTTTTTTTCCAAACCTTCCAAACCATGCATGTAGGGGGCGATGGTCTGCTCATCCGACACAGAACAAGCCTTTAATTAGCCCATCAGTCTGGATGTGTGTCGTGTGTGGAGAACGTTGCTGAATGAAGTTTTTCTCTCGTTTCAAACAGAATTTTACTGTTTCTAGGAGAAGTTATTGCATGTTTGACACATATGGAATATGATGCTCTGCACGTAAAGATTTCAGGATAAAAAGTATACAAAGTTGCTGTGTGCTAATAGTAAATAAATGTCACAAATCAAACTGCAAAATCAAAATGTCACAAATCAGTGCTGCACAGAGAAGTAGTCTAACAGAATTAAAAGTAATGATTCATTTATTAATAATCATACTGCAGACAAGCAAGAATTTGACCTCATGGTCTAACCATACACTCAGCAAAAAGGTTCTAAAAATATCAAAATTAGGTTCTTATAACCACTTACTGAAGGATTCATACTGTTTCCTTAACATCGTTCCTTGTCTCAACCTAAACACCTGCTTTTATACTTACATTTCTTATGAACCAAAATAACCCAGTCTTGTACTCCAAATGTAGCAAAGAAATAACAAAACAAGAATAACCTCAAATCTTTTACAAATTTTTTTATTATAATGAAACGCAATGCAGCAGACATGCAATGTTAATATTCTACAACAGCATTAGCAGTGTATCTCAGCAGGACTTTGTAAGATCAAATCTCCTTTAGAGCAGTGGTATAATCAGAACCCCCACAGAGCAAAGCCCTGTCTGATCTAAAGGCTGCATTAGATCAGAGAACTTTCTCTTAAAAGAGGACTACATTCCACTCAGAAGGTGTGTCCGCTGATATAATAAGGGGGGAGATCAATGTTTAGACACGAATCCACATACACACATACGCATGGAAACCCATACACATACACACATGAACATGCATTTAATTGTTGATTTATTGCAACCTTTAATGCAGTAATGGTGGGTTTTCAAGAAACTGCTTTTGGGCTCAACTAATCTATAATAATAGAACCTTTTCAGTCATCAGTTATGACTTTCACCAGTGGCATTCCCCTAGGTTCAGATTTAGGTCCTCTTTTATTGTCTCTATATAGTTTGAGATATTAGGTTATTGTGATGACAGTGCAGGGTTAATTTGCCACTGAGGCCTGTGGATGACTGCTCTTATGGGATTTTTAACTATTATGAAGGTATACAGGACTTAACTGCATAACAAAATGAAAATAAGAGGTTATTTTCCTCAGCCCCTTTGATTTTAAGCATAAAAAACAGGGCCCTTTCTATAAAACTACACACACAAATAAAACTATAAAACTTCTCGACCTAGGTTTTATTTTGGACTCCTCCCTAAACTTTGCCAAATAAACAAATACTGTCATGCACTTTCGTCTTTGAACCAAGTTATAACCAGATCTTTATCTCTGTTATTTGAAGAGGACCACGCAGTTTTGCAAACGTATTTATCCTATTTGCAGTTTGTCCAAAATACAGGTCAGGTTATTGACTGGAATCATTAAGGAAAAACTCATATCTCTCCAAAAAACATCACTCCACTGATAAAGTTAAGAGTTGGTACATCTATTTTTTTAAAAGAAGTACTGATTTGCTGTATCACTCACTATCTAAAAGCCTATTTTACCTCCAGGAAGTTAAGATCATCTGATAAGTTGCTCCTGTCTATTCCACAGTCCAGGCCATACAGCAAGAAAGACCAAGCCTTTCTCATTGTTTTTCCTAGAATGTCGAATAGTCTTCCACTTTTCATGAGGACTTTCCCTAGTGCTGATCATTTAAATCCCAGTTTAAGACCCATTAATTTTCTGTTTGAGTTTTATGGTAACATTTTATGGTTAGATGTAGTTTTCTGATAACACTCACACTTGTGGAAGAATATGTTACCATTTTCTTGAAACATTCCAAGCTATTTTAATACCGAGTGGTACTTTCATGTGCAATATTTCTCCTGCAACATGGGCAATATCTCTGGGCACTGCATACATACAGTACATATACACTATATGAACAAAAGTATTGGGACACCTAACCATAACACCAACAGGTACTTTAGTGACACTACATTCAAATACATAGACCCCCTTTGCAGTGTACAGTTATTTTTCAGTTATACAGATATATAGCTTTGATCATATCGGTTATGTTGCTTCTATTTTCTTCTCTTGTACTGTCCACATTGTTGTTGTAACAATGCAATTTATCAATCTGTGGGATTAGTAAAGGGTTATCTTATCTTAGAAGTATTGAATTGTAAGCAAATAACCAAATAATTGGAGATAAATCAACTTTCATTGTAGAGAAGGCCTATATCATAAGCTAAAATATACGTCCAGAAGTACATGAGTCCATGTAGAAGGAACTGTTGCTGACACAGGTGTTCATTTATGCCCAAAAAGCTCATAGAATGGCTTGGGCATAAATGCTCTGGAGGAACCAACTGCACATAAACCCAATGTCAGCATGTCTAATGGCAAGGGCTGGCTAGAGATGTACAACTGGTTTGGGTGAGGCCTGCACTGAGCCCTGACCTCAACCCCATCCGACACCTTTGGTGTGAACTGGAATGGAGATTGTGAGCCATGCTCTACAGAATGAATGGACACAAATTCCCACAGGAAAGTCTTCCAAGAAGAGTGGAAGCTGTTCTAGCGGCAAAAGGGGACCAACTCCATATTAAAGTCTATGGCTTCAAATGCAGTGTCATTAAAGTCCCTCTTGGTCTAATGGTCATGCGTCCCAATACTTTTGTCCATGTAGCGTAAGTGTACTATAGAGCATCAACAACAACAGTACATTCAATTGGCTAAAACGTGTGTCATTATCATATCCAATTTGTAGTTCCAGCGTAATATTAGAGCAGTAATTTTTTAATTTCACCTGAAAATGAAATGAGTATTTCACCTTTGCAGAATGAGCACCCTCCATCTGCTCTTATCTTCACTCCCCATCTGTCATATTTCTCTCTCCTTCTCTGATCCACTTCACTACGAGGCAAGAAGCCAGCTAACAAGATTACACACTTTCCCCTCTGCAGCCAGCCACAGTGTGAGAGGAGCTGGACCACATATTAAAGCAATTACCCACAGGAGCAAAGCCAAGCTCAGTTCCAGGTGTGAGTGTGTGTGTCCATTAAAACTCTTAAAACCCTGGGGCATCCCTAGTGCCAGTTCTAGCATCTCTGTCTGACATCCTGGGCTTCTTACATACAAGTGTTTGGAGGATTTACTGAGAATGGTGTGGAAAGCAAAACAATTTAGTACTGATCTGCAGTCCTTTGTGCAAAAACAATTCATGGATCACAAGTAAACAGCCAAGCTACGATCAGGCTAATCACATTCAAATGAATGCAAAGTCTCTTTCTCTACCATTTTAGTGCTTCAAAATATTTGTATCTGTACATAAATTTGGATTGGAAATCAAAATGTTTTTATTGCTTTATACTTATTTTTGTATGTATTTGTATTAACTTAATATTATATCAAATTTACTTTAGCTTTGACGTTTGCAAGTTCAAAAAAGAAAGATCAAAAGAGCTCAGATGGGGCATTTCATTATCATGCATCTCATGAGTTTTCCAGGATGATTTAACATTGATGAAGAATGATGAAACACACACACACATGCAGCTCTGGAAAAAGAAGTCAGAGAGCACTGCAATTTATTTTTAAATCAGCATCTCTATGAGTATGACAACCATTCCATAACAAGCACCTCATTCTGCGTTATGAGGTACTGATTAGTGATCACCTGAATCACATCTTATTGAATGAGGAAAAGTATAAAAACACTGCTGTAATCAACACTCTCCTCCTGCAAGGGGAGCAGTATGTGGGGAGGGTACCTTGCTCAAGGGTACCTCAGTTATGACACTAGCAGTGTGGGGATTCGAACCTATAACCTTCTGATTACAGGGGCAACTCCCAAACTAATAGACCACCAGTTTCCCTGTCTTTGATATCTTAGCAAGACAGGTCCAGCAAGACAGTTTACATGAATTACACTGAATGCCTTGTTCTAGATATCGACTGGGTGTGAGGCATAAGGATATAAGGATAAATACACGATTTCTGAATTTCTCTCTGGCAGATAATGTCATGGTGATCAAAACTGATGCTTCATTGCATCATCTAGTGGTCACAGATAGAACTACATCACACACGCACACTTGTTTCTGCAGATACTTCAGGGGAAGTTATTTTTTAAACTGAACTGGCATTTTAGTGACTTTTTTATTTGATTCTGATGTACGTGTTTATATGCTTTGATTTTGGTTGGAAGAATGATGCAATATTGTGGCTGATAACATTTTTTAATAAACCATAGATAAAACTGCATAAGAACTGATGTCTCGCAGAATATTATTCCTCTTTTTCATCCTTACAAGGATGAACACCATATTTAAGTGTATATAAAAATGGTATGACATTTGGTATGAGGTATGAGGATTTCATTAAATTATAAGCAATTTGTGTTTAACAACATTAGTGTTATA
>JBBPCX010037482.1:0-15661 GCA_037974365.1 Hydrocynus forskahlii | reverse complement strand
AACATGGTTGTTGTTCAATAATAAGATTATTCCTCAAAAATACAACTTGCCTAATAATTCTGCACTCCCTGTATACACACACACACACACACACACAATTATCCACTTACATATATTTAAATATCCTCTCTGTACATATACACATATTTACCAATACACACATCCATATATATATTTCTAGATTGAATAGTGTACTTTTGTACTGTACTGTTGGTATAGTTTTTATTGTTTTTTTTTATTTTTGCTGTTCTTACCTTTGTTCTGTGCACTCTCTGCCATGACAATGTAAATTTCCCACTGTGGGACTAATAAAGGTTCATCTTATATGACTCTACCACCCTCCTTTCCACAAGCAGTGACAGCATTAGGCCTGGACTTGCTATAACATGGCAGCTGCTCGGCCTCGGGCCACTTCTCACCAACCCCATGAACGTTTGCGAGAGGAGCATTCAGGGCGCGATAGGAAACCCCACGCTGCCTTATTAAAACTCACAGGATCCTCAGTCAGTAAAGTCTGCCGTCGTGACCATCACTGTCATTTTGTGCTGTCAGATCAGGAAAGTGGAACATGATGACTCAGTTGAGGCTTCAGACGAAACTATTCAGAATGTTCACCCCCACCAGGTGGTTTGTCATTCGGGGTGATGGATGAACTTTAAGAAATTCATTACTTTTTTTTCCCCACAACATACCACTTTCCTCCGTAAGGAATGAGGCGGATCTCTCTGGCTGTCACTGCCAAGCCTATATACTGATGTCATGAAGCGTGTATTGAAATAGACATGCTCTGGTCTTTTTACAGACTATAAATGACAGATTAACAGTCTAGTAACCGTAATAAATTTAGCCTTAATCACTCACTACAAAGTGCCGGGAAGCAAAATGATCACTGAAAAGCAATAAATGCCAAATTTCTGATCCGAAATGGCTGATGTTCACCCCCAATATAAACTTTTAAATGTCCTTTCAGTCTCAAATCAATTCTTTTAAGCCTTTAAAGAGAAACATATTCCATGTATATATAATCTGTACAACGCAGTGGTTGAGATAGAAAGTCATTCAGGTATTAAGTGAGTTAATGTAGAAAAACTTAAGACTGTAAAGAAGTGATGTTGGTGAATAGAACCAGACGTCACGGTGTCTGAACAAATTTATATTTTATTTACTATCCAAACCCACCAATCATGTCATATCAAACCACCCTGAAAGCCCGTTAACAACCATTCAGTTACGGAATGGAAGGCAGAATTTCCCTTTAAGCATAAACCCTGTAAAGATCATAAAAGGACATTTAGAAGTGTTACAACTGCTAATTAGCAACAAAGCATCTAAAACAACTTGTCTAGGCAGTCAAAAGGATCATTTCTCTTCTTTTTATGGTCTCTTCAGGGACTACAGGGGCTTCTATTTTCTGCCACCTACTGGTAAAACACTGTATAGGCCTGTGAAGTAGTAGCACAAACACAACATGGTTGATGGAAGAATATGGAAACAAAAAGGACTTAATTATAAAAGAAACTACTATAATTCATCTGTAAACAAACAAAAAAAGTCTGATCGAACACAGGAGCAGCCAAGTCCAATACCCAAACATTAAGAAACTACTTGTGTATCTTTATTTGTGTAGGAAAAATTTCAACTGTTAAAGAAATAGTTGCCACATTTGTTTGAGTGAAAAAAAGGAAAGAAAAGAACGAATTACACAGTGAGCGAAGTGAATGACAGGACGAGAGTAGCGGTGTATTTTGTACAGTGTGTATTTTACACTGCGTCTCAACTGGAGGATCCGAATGGGTAATACTGAGGAAAATCGTGAAGGACTTTGAGGGCCTCGTTGTAAAGCTCCAAATCTGGAAAGGGGAACAACAACAGAGGAAGTGATCAGAGGGAAATGGTACAAAGTCTGTGCAGATTCAAGGTGATCGATGAGATTTTCCTACCAAACTGAATCCCTGTTTCTTCTCTGAACATGCTGTACATCGTAGCCATGATTGTTCCTTTGTTCGACACCATGCCGACAACCTCGACAATTCCACTCAACTCTTCGTCCAGCTGGGAGTGAAGAGGGGAAATCAACCCAAAACAGTGGTTTTTAGTCTCAGAGTCAAAAACAGACAAATCCTTCACAAGAACAGTACAATGACCGTCATATGCAAAAACATCATGTTTGGAAACCCAATTTTGCTCCTTTCTTTAAGCACTGCAGCCACGAGGCTAATGTAGCCAACACACCCTAAAGGGCACCCAAACCAGTTCTGTAAAAATACATCAGCTTCTCTCAACCCACATTCAGCTTTAGTGTATCAGACTTGTGGACGTGGTTTAGAACACAGTATGACTTACTGTGAGCTGCAAAAATGAACTGAACTACTTCATTAATGTGATCAGACTTGTGGATGTGGTTTAAGACACAGTACGACTTACTGTGAGCTGTAAAATTAACTAAACCTTGCGGCTACAGGTAGCTGTTTCATACAACACAAGGGCCGATGTTCACAAAGCAGTTGTAAGAAGGACTGATCTTGATTCAGATTCCTCTGTGTTTGACTGTCGTTGACTTTAGATTAGCACTCCTGCTCCTGAAGCAGTTTGTGAAAACAGACCCTGTTGTGTATGCAATGTTCAGCTACACGCTGTTTTGCTCATTTTGCAGCTCACAGTGAGTCATACTGTGTCCTAAACCACGTCCACAAGTCTGATACGCCTTTATTGAAGAAATTCAGTTCATTTTTACAGCTCCCAGTAAGTCATACTGTGTCCTAAACCACATCCACAAGTCTGATCCGCCTTAACGAAGTAGTTCAGTTGATTTTTACAGCTCCCAGTAAGTCATACTGTGTCCTAAACCGCGTCCACAAGTCTGATCCGCCTTAATGAAGTAGTTCAGTTGATTTTTACAGCTCCCAGTAAGTCATACTGTGTCCTAAACCGCGTCCACAAGTCTGATCCACCTTAATGAAGAGCTGGACAAGGATAATTTGAACACCAAACACGTCTTGGCTGGTCAATTACATCTGGGGTAGGAGGAAAAAATGTGTAAATGTCACTTTTAGACGACCTACTCCTTTAATGTGAGAGATCACTTATAAACGTGAAGTTAATATTCAAGCTGTTTCGTGTGAGTGGAGCATACTTGGGGAAGAACCACGTACCGGGTCATTAAGTTCCACTGACATCGTCTTCCCCTCTCCATCAGTCATTGCAAACGACTTCCCGCTCGGATGAACCTGTTAAAGCAGAGAGAAGTCCTTTAAATTCATATTCAATCTGAATTCAATTATCCTACTTAACTGTTTAGAATCAGTTCTAGTGCGTGGGTGACATTTTATCTACAACTGTACAGGTGACTCACAAAACTGTTCATCACTTTTAGTGATACTGGCAGACAAAGTCATAGCTAAACTACTTTGGCATGAGGGTAATGAAAGCAATTTTATGCAAAAGTATGCTGTCATGGTTAGGATCAGAATTGGAGACCCCTGCACAAGACGACAAGACAAAAAAAGGGGGTAGTGAACACTGCTGCACTAGCGCCACCTACTGATGTTTGGTGGAAGGACAATAAAGTAATAATAAAATAATAGTCAATAATAAAGTCAAATAGATTAAAGAATAACGGAATAAAGGTATGAATAAAAGTATGAATAATAGATAACCTGGGAAATAAACCTAAGGTCAGTTAAATGTCAGATCCCCCCCTCAAAAGCAACAAAAAAATAAAACATCCATACAGTACACTCTTGCACATCCTTGGTGTCTTTGCACTGCACTATAATCCCTCGATATACATCTGCTGCTCTTTACCTCAAATTCTATCTCTTGCAACCCTCCTAAATGCATGTATGTTGCACTGTTACACTTTTTGTCTTCATGTCATACGTTGTGTGTGTTTGTGTTTCTGTGCTGTTTGTGCACCTGGGAATGTAAGAAACTTAATTTCGTTAAATCATATACTGTGTACGTAATTGAATGACAAGAAATTATTTTATTTTAATTAACAATTATTTTAAATGCCAGCCACCTCCAGGCTGTGAGCTTGAAACCCCTGACTGTTTCTCAACCCTGCTCCAAGCACTTCGGACATGTTTCTCTTAATAAAGCTCATTATAACCTCATGAACACCTTGGGAATTAGTTGATAAATTTTGGGAATTGGGGATTAGTGAGGAGTGCAGGAACAATGAAAACACAGACAACCACAGAACAAAGGGAGTTTTTAATCCAGGAGTCGGATTAGGGTCATGTTAAACTAACTCCTAGTCTAAGAGCCGTTTCCCGGATGTAGATTAAACTTGGACCAAACCGCAGCATCCACAGTGATGGACCACTGGAAATGATAGAGAGGTTCAGGCACACTTGTTTAACAGCGTCTACCGAATGCATTAATCAGAATCAGGATTCTGATGTCTTATACAGCACTGCAAATATTAACCATGCATGAAGCTCATTTGCTCAAAGCTCAGTTCATTTTGTTTATGCATTTTCATGTATTCTGAATTGTTCTTTTATAACAAGAAATGTTTAATTCTGTTTGGACACAGCCAGGGTGTAAAATAGTCAGGAGTGTAAAAAAATATATACTAGGGAAAAGCAAAATAATATTTTATGCATGAAAATGTTATCATGGTCATATATTACACTCTAGGACCAGAACTGGAGACCTTTGGACTAGAAAACAACCACGTAATGCATGAGTGTAAATGTAATCTCCATGGCAACCAGGGCCGGTCAACAGGACAATATTCATCATTAATGATAAATAAAATTACACCCCGTCTGAACAGACTGTGAATTCTGACCAAATGAATGTTTCATTACAACGAGAACAGAACCCCGTGTAATTTGATGTAGAGAGCAGGTGTAAAGTGTGCCTAATAAAGTGGCCAGTGGTTGTAATCCTGAAGCCGTTTCTCCAGCGAGGCTGAAGTTTTCCAGGTCCATCTTAAGAGGTCAAACTGTAACTGTAGATGCAAACTAATTTCCCACCCGTGGAACTACTAAAGGGTCATTTATCTCTTCTCTTTAAGGTAGACCGAATAATTCCAACAATGCTACTTTCGTTTCAGCCCTTATCAGGACACAAAGTCTATCTGACCCTGTTCTCCTGATATGTTTGTGATCTGTGGGCTGTTACTCACTCAATTTTTAGTAAAAATACACTGTGTTCTTTACTAACATACACTTAGTGTGAGTTTGTGTACATGTATGAGTGTATGTGCATGTATGTGTTTGTGTACGTTAGTTTGTGTGTTTGTTTACCTTCTCCACCCGTCCGATGAAACACACCGGTTTATTGACGAACTGCGAGACCATCCCGGCGTTAATCCTGATCTTCGGAGACTCAAACACTCCCGTCATCTCTCTCTCACACACAATCTGCCTCTGAAGCGTGAATTTATAACGAATAAACGTCCAAAATTCCAAAACTGATCAAATTCAGCAGAGACACAAACCCCGCCAAAAGCTCCGAATTCTCCCGGGAAACTATGACCCACGTGTTTCCGCAGAGAACCTTACAAACAACACCCGTAGACATTAGTTCCCACACCTACACACTCACATTTAATTCATTTCTACAGTTATTTCCATGCCTTAATATTTTTATACGTTTTACAGACTACTCTTGTTTAAATAATTAGTTTATTAAACATTTATACTCTACTGTTAATATCACACTGGCCTCGATTGTGATTTACATACATTTTAAAGCATCTAACTTGTAAACTTATTCTTACTTATGTCGAGGTACACTGTATGATTAAATGTAAATAATAATAATCATAATAAAAATAATTAGGAAGCCTTCAGTTTTGAGGACAGGGCTCGTTTGAGCCTTGTTTCCAGTCGGACTGTAAAAAAAGAACTCACACGGCAGGATGTAAACAAAAGCGAAAGTTCAGCTTCAACTTTTCCAGCTCGGATTTTACGTCAAAATGATGAGATAAACTTCACTAGGAGCCCAAGGAGCGAAACTCACAGCCGTGTGGACATATTTATCTGTCAGTTTGATAAACTGATACTGTTGTTTTGAGGTTATTTTAGTGAAATATTCGTGGTGAGTGAAGTGAACCTCTGTCTGCCGGAGGGGTTCCTTAACAACCTTCAGTTTTCACTCATTTTAACTCTTTCTAGGTCTTAAGGTTTAGGTAATAAAAGTAGAGCTACGTTTTTTAATATATGTGATATTAAATGTGTCTTTTATCGTTAACCAACTGTTAAGCTAACGTGATTTATGTCCTTCGGTTTTCAACAGCCTTCGCCTTTACTTGGGCTTTTTTAAGGTCTTAAAATTTAACTTAAAATCGGAGCTTTGTTTTTTTAACATGTGTGGTTTTAAACGTATGCTTATTGTCTTATTTAACCATCTGCTAATCTGCTTGACAACTTTCTCTTTGTACTCGTTTTTTTGGGTCTTAAAACCTGATCTTAATGTTTAGATATTAAAACTGAAGCTTTTTTAAATGCGTGTCTAACATCTTTAGCCAGCTGTTGAACTAACTTATGATTTATGTCCTTCTGTTTTTAACTTCTGTCTGTGGCGTTTCTTGACAACCTTCAGTTTTTACTAATTCAGACTCTTCAACTTCAACTTTAGGTATTACAGCTTTAGTTTTTAATGTATGTGGTTTTAAATGTATGTTTAACA
Source organism: Hydrocynus forskahlii (assembly GCA_037974365.1). NCBI lineage: Eukaryota > Metazoa > Chordata > Actinopteri > Characiformes > Alestidae > Hydrocynus > Hydrocynus forskahlii. The sequence continues at coordinate 9,016 of JBBPCX010037482.1, read as the reverse complement.
TTTTTAATCAACTGTTAAGCTAACGTGTGTTTATGGTTTTTCATGGTGGTTCTGTTTGGAACAGTCTTCAGTTTTTACTCATTTAAAGTCTTTTTGGTCTTAAAACCTGAAATCAAAGTTTAGGTATTAAAAGTGGAGCTTCGTTTTTAATATATGTGTTGTTGAATGTATGTTTAACATGTTTAACCAGCTGTTAAAGTAACTTGTGATTTATGACCTTCTGTTTTTAATGTCTGTCTCTCTGTGGTGTTTCTTGACAGCCTTCACTTTTTACTCAGTTAAACTCTTTTAGATTTTAAAACCAGAACTTAAAGTTTAGGTATTTAAATTGCAGCTTAATTATTTTAATGGATGTGGTTTTAATTTATGTTTATTGCCTTTTTTAACCAACTGCTAAACTCATTTGTGATTTTTCTTCTGTGTTTTAGCAAGATGTTGAGTTTCTTTGGGTTTCGGAAGGACTCAGCCAAAAAGTCTCCAACTGAGAAAGAAGTGGATGGATTTGTCATAATTGGTGAGTCTGAACACAGATTTAGATTCTGATGTTGTGCCGCTTTGGTCGAAAAAACAAATGCTGCCTTTTAGGTTTCCATTTCGTATATATTCCATAAAGGTATACTCTCCCAGCATTACAGCATCTTTATTTATCTTATTTTTAACTATAAACTGAATAAGAAGTACATTTTTTGTATTATTTTTGTTCTGGTGGTTATGGAGTTGTGATCAGAAGGGCATGGGTTTGAACTCCAGGACTGTTAGCGACACCACGGAGGTTCCCTTGAGCAAGGTACTGTCCCTACACACTGCTCCTCCGGTGCTGTGTTCCTGGCTGGCCGCTGCTTCACTTGGTGAATGGGTTAAATGGATTAAATGCAGAGACATAATTTCACCCTGTTCACACTGTGTGCTGTGGTGTGTTCACATATGATAGAATGGACACTTTACACTTTACACTTTACACTTACACATAATCACTTTATATTATACCAGTACTCACTTTGTCTCCTCTGTATGAACAAGAGGAGCACGTTTTGCTATTCTGCTATAACACATACACGACCAGTCAAGTGTTTTGCACACTACAGTTTTTACTACTTTCATAAACTCTTGATTTTATTCTTGTTAAACTGGAAAGTTGTTGTGTGAACAACTATTGTTGAAAATATGTGAAATAAACCAAGTTTCCTTTCTAAGATGAGAGAATCTATAACAGTGCAGGTCTGACTCCTATTAACTGGTTGTTGGAGATGCAGAGTCAAATTCTAGACTGTCCTGTAACTTTAAATGCACTCGTTACTGTTTTAGCACTTAATAGCTCCTATATCATCTAACACTTGTCAGGTGATCCACATTCTAATAATAATTGTATTAGTTGGTTTTTAAAGGTATTGATGACATTTTCTGGCTAATAAAGACTCAAATGATGAAAATACTCTACATTTATTTCTTAGCATAGAATAAGTGCAAAAAATGCAAATGTAGAACATTTCAGTGTGTGTAGAACTTTTGAATTGGAGTTTAAAATTAATATGTTGAAATTCCAATATCCTCAATCAAGCAATGCTTCCAATACAGAATCTCTTTATATTACACCAGGATTCTTTCCATGTACTCTGCAAGAATAAGTTTTAAACACCTTGGCCGGAGGCTTGGCAGCAAGGTAGTATACATTTATGGCCATTAAGACTGTTTGCACAGTAGCACCTTTTGATAAGGGCCACAACTCCTCAGAATGCTGTTGATCATGTTCTGTGAAATACGGGGTTTGTTATAAGTGATTAATAGCAACTGACTGGTCACTGACTGGGAATACAGTAAAGTAAAGTAAAAGTAAAGTGGCCCCTTATAGTCATGTGTGAACACAACACAGCACACAGTGTGAACAGTGTGAAATTCGTTCTCTGCATTTAACCCATTCACCAGGTGTGGGGACGGTACCTTGCTCAAGGGAACCTCGGTGATGACACTAGAAGTCCAGGGATTCAAACCCACAGCCTTCTGATTGCATGGCCAAGTCCTTAACCACTAGGCCACCAGCTTCCCCATAGTATGAAACCACTTTCTGAGAATTTAGACGCTTTATAAGAAAAAGCCATGCCCATGATGTGTACGTGATCCTGGGAGGACACTTCACATGGCTTAGATGAGCTCGATAATATAGTCTTTGTTACATGATGTGTTTAGTGAAAAAGTGGAAAAATATATTTTATGTAAATGGCAAAATTACTGATTGACAGCAGTAAAGACAAAGACCGACTGAATGAAGAAACGTAATCATGGAAATGGACAGTTTTGTGCAGTCGTCTGAAGAAAAGGCGACATAAAACCATTTTTTTTCTTTTTCTTTCTTTGCTTGGGTAAACTGGGCAGGTCCTCCCTCAGGAGTACAGTTTTACCTCAGTAATACACACTTACCATAAGAGGGCAACACAGCAGTGCTTTGTAATTTGCCGGGGAGTCCAGGAGCTATTGTTGTAACTCAATGCTGGAGATGAAATGAGATATGTAACATTTGGATTTTCTCAGAGTTTGCACTTGGAGAGCCCGTTCTTGTCCAGGTCTATTATTGTGTTTCCCTCAGCCTGTTTCCTACACACGTTTCCTTTAGGACCAGGCCAGACTCACCATATGAAATACTGTAACTGCGGCAGCGATTTGGGCCTCCTACCAAATCCTCCCGGAGCGAAAGCGAAGCTGGCCGTATTTTCCTGAAAGCCGACGGCTGGAATAATGAAAATGTTGATATAAAGGTTGAGGCTTGATTTTTTTTTTTTTTCTACTAAGAAGTGTGGCATAATTTTCTTTTCATCCCGCGGGTTCAGGGCCCCAGATGTCCGGGGGTCCGCTTGTGTCTCTTGGCTGGAGCTGCGGATTCAGAGCCGACAGCTTTCTCCCACATGAAGGCGACATACTTACTCCGTCCACAGGCATTTTAGGACGTGTTTTCCCAGACAATGATTAAACCCCACTCTTGGACTTAATTGCAGTGTGTTTGGTGGGTCTCTACTCAAAAGTTGCTTTCTAGTCTAGAACCCAGACACGGTCCGAGCAACCGGACCACCAGTCAGCCTGGTGAGTAAGGAGACTGGGAAAATACAGCTGCCACAACAATCTAACCCCAGCTTTGGACTAAACCACAGCAAGCTTTATTTCTTTCTTTCCTCTCTAACATACCGCACCACCCGACAAACATATAAATGTACTTTTGTGTATTATTTCCACAATGCCGAATAAAGCAAAGTCAATGCATTTTCTTCATTGTTTTCTTTAGTAATAATTTGAAAAATGTATAGCTTTAGGAAATCCTTCCTTTCTGTGGACCCTACTTGGTCCTTCATTAAGACACTCTAAAGGTACTCATCCTTAGGTCTGTAGGAACCGTGATGGTACTGAAGTTGGATCAGGTTTTGGTGTTCCAGTGTATCTCAGTCCGGTAACGGAGTTTCTGACTCAATTCTCTCCACAGTTTAGGGCCAGTCGTCCCAAAACCGTGTCCATGGAGTCGAACCGGCAGAGAGTTTTTCTGTCAGAGCCGCTTTTGTTATTGTGGTCTTTTATTATTTATGGTCTTGTTTGAGTGTTTAATGTTTTCTCTGTGTTCTTTATCCATGTGATGAGAACCGAACCCAGAGAACTTGTTAGAGACGTCCTGGATCACCTTCACATCTCTCACAGAGTTAAAGATAAATTTGTTAGAGTCGTAGAAAACTAACACTGAAATTTATCTTCAGCCCAGACAGACAGTCGAGCTTGAACTTCATCCACTTCCCAGTTGTTAGTTTGCGTCTCTGTTGTTGTTTTTTGTGCTGACAGTAAATAAACAGTGGCCTCTTTCCATGTTGTGATGACATTTTGACCAATCAGAAAGCAGTGAGGCCATCTTTCAGCCCTGCCCTCGAGCAGCTCAGGTTCAGTTTGGGTTCGGGTCACTTTATTAGTAATAGAAAAACATTTGTTCGCAGTACAGCGTGGTTCCTTGTGCCAGTGGAAAAGTCGCTGCACACACGTGTTGCACGCAAAACACTGAAACTGTAAAAGTGAGATGTTAATAATGGCATGTAAAATATGGCATGTAGGTCAAACTCAAATGTGGGTTTCAGCTCTAACTTTATTACATCATGAATGACAGCTGAGATCACCGCAGGTCTCGGCCCGGCTAAGAGAAGCAAGCGAGAGAGACATTAAGGTGAAGGGCAGCCAGTTAATGGTATGCGAGCAGGATGGACGGATGGACGAAGGAAGGGAGGGAGTGGGTCTAGAGTAATGTTTTCCCTGTGGTTCTGCGTTCTACCTTGAGATTGTTATGTGTGGTGAAATCCATCCAAAGGAGGGGAAAGGAAATTACTGCTCACCATGTTTTTGTTGGAGGTCAAAGAATCGCCAGTGTAACTCAATCTCAGATTACGTTTAACCTTGTATTGGTGTTTTGAGGAAATGGGCCTGGTCCAGTAGCGTTTAAGAGAATGCTCTTTGTGTTTTTAATTGCAAGCTTCTACACTTTCATCTATGGTTTGCTGTCTTTTACCCAGGAGGAATTGGATTAAGCTGTTGGGTCATTAAAATGACCATAGCCAGCAATACTGCTCAATATATTATACTTTAAAGGGAAGGTACAGAGGAAGTCACATTTGTAGTTAGAAATGTACACTGAGCCTAGATCGTCTGAGATCGTCTGGGGACCAGTTTTTTATTAGTGTAGCACTGAAGCTATGAAGTTAAAATTGGTAGCAAAAACTAGAAGTCAATCATTATATTGTAGGATTAGTATTACAGTATGATTGGGCTAATTTCCATAAACACATCTCTCAGCCCATGCAAACCATAGATAGCTCTTCATTAAGGTGGATCGGACTTGTGGGCATGGTTTAGGACACAGTATGACTTACTGTGAGCTGTAAAAATGAACTGAACTTCTTCATTAAGGTGGATCGGACTTGTGCACGTAGTTTAGGACACAGTATGACTTACTGTGAGCTGTAAAAATGAATGGAAACTCCTTTTTACACAACGGGGTCTGTTTTCACAAACCGCCTCAAGAGCAGGAGAGCTGATCTAGAATCTGTTATTATTCCTATAGCCGTTAAAAATACAGAGGAATCTTTTCATATTGTGTCTCCATAATTATTTTTCCTGCTTTCTTTTATTAATAAACATTTTCTTTAATGATGAAAACAGTGCCAACATGAGTGGAAGATCCGGCCAAGCTTTTGACTCCTTTTCTGTTTTTAAATGTTTGCAAAATTCAAAGGTGACTTCTTGCCTAGTATCACTGAGGCTCCACAGCCAGCATGGCTTTGAGGCCTCAAAGGCTGGTTTGTGTGTGCAGAGTCTGCAGCTGACGCTTTGAAGAGGAGAGACTCACGAGCTCTGGTGAAGTCATGAGCAGCTGTGCCTCTTCTGAGGTTTCACTCGTGTGTAGCTTTCTACCCCCTCATCGTGCTCTTGGCTTGCAGTGCAGAGACCAGAAAGATCTGTACTTCTCTTCGTGTTTTTGTAGGGGTGTAATGACACACACATTTTCAGATTCGGTTCAGTTTTCCGTTCTAAGGAAAAGGATTGATCTGAATCGGTGTATTAAAATGTCTTGATTGAGTGTGCTAGACTGGTTCGATAAATAATGTTGAATAACTCATGCTGATCTGCCTTCTAACAAAAAAACCCCAAAAATCACAACCACTTGAATTTAGTTACCAGAAAAATCCCTGCAGTGTGCGTCGCATAAGGTTCACCCCTAGCTTCTGCCCGCTTTACTCTGATGGAGATTTCAGGATGCATAGTTTTGATTTTATATCATTTGTTTTGTGCATTGTTTGTGTTTATTCTTGCACAGTCTTGTCCCGCATTTATTTTATTTATTTAAAACAATTGAACTGTTTCATTCACCCGATTGTTAATCCGTATTCCAATAAACGTCAGACTCTCTAAACCATCACTGAAACTGTTAAATGGTGTTAAACATAAACCAGTGTGCTAGAGACTTTTTTCTCTGGAGAACACATTTGGTTTGATTAACTGGGTCCTCAGTTCTGGAGGTCCGGGTTGATTTCCGGTCCTCCAGGAAGTTGGGACCTTTGCGGTAAACATAAAAAGACACAGGACATTGAACATGCCTGAATCTAAATGTTCTGTTCAGTAATAGTGTGTGCAGGAGTGACTGAAACTGAGTGATGCAGGTTAAACAGTGAATAGCGAGAACACTAACATTAAGGGGGACATATTATGTAAAACTCACTTTTTGCATCCTTTTGTATTTCCATTTGTGTCTCTACTGCTCCTATAAACACTCCAAGCGTGAAAAAAAATCCACCCGTTTTCTGAGAGTCAGTTGAAAGATTTTCGTGTCAGGAATCATATTCTTCTATGAGCCGTTTGGACGGCCCCCCTGTTGTGACGTCAGAATAAGGAAATTTGCATAGAACCCCCCTTCACCTGTCAAACCCCACCCACTAGATTACTTGAAGATCCTCCAGTTTTGTCTGCTGGTTTTACGAGCATGAATAAGACGCCGAGCGCTACGGCTACAGGCAAAGGCAAGTCACTCATGAAGTGTTGTGTTCATCTCGCTCTGGGTACGACTCGGGGTCCAACATATAGGGCTGGATAACGCCTCCTTTATCTGCCAAAGATGGGATGGTGGGGCGTGGCCAGCAACAGCTTATTTGCATAAAAGTGCCAGAGCCCTTGAACGGCTCATTTTGAAAGAGACTGAAACTGTGAAGAATAGAGCTGATGAGTCTCTTTATGTGAGAGTGATTTTGTGCAAAGAACTTCATGAACATATTTTGTAGCCCGTAGACCTGTTATAACTTGTTTAAAAAGCGATATAATATGTCCTCTTTAAGCGAACAGTGCTGTAACAGTAACGAACTTCCGTGTCTGAAACTACCCATATTACGATCTTGAATTTGAGGAAATTGTACCTGAAAGTTTGGTTTTAATGTTTAAGAAGGTGTGGGAACTTGGACGTGTTTTGGATTTGATCCAATACTCATTCCAAAGATTCTCCACCGTCCTGTGGTGCAGCACGAAAAACAAAACCAGAAAACTTGCGATTTACATAAATGTGGGCAGGACTGGAATACACAGGGTGCAAAAGAAAAGGAAAAAGTACAGTATTATACAATGCAGTATTACAGAACAGTGTCAAACACCAGAGGTAGACCACAATAAAAAATTCCTCAAAATATCCATCCGTAGCAGCAGCGTGATAAAAATCCACATTGTATAGTGGATTAATGTTGTTTGCAGTGAATTTGTCTGTGGAGGAGTAGCAGTTGGGTGTGTATTTTCCTTGTGGGGGTATGAAGTGTGTGTATATGTGTGGTATTTGGTTCTGTGCGGAGTGTGTTTGTGCGTGAGGTACAGTTTTGATTCAGTTCTGTCTCAGGAGTCTGATGGCCTGAGGGAAGAAACCAAAGTTGTATTTCCAAATATTTGTCTGATTGCTGTGAATGTGGGTCAGTGGGTCCATCTGGGCCATCGGTCAGAGCGGGGCTTTTCTTTGATTTCTAGGTATTCTGGGTGACGTGCACGTTCTTTTCTTCGCGGATCTACGCAGAGCGTCTGGGGTTTAGTGGATTAGCTGAATGACTCACACTGGACGTTTGACCCTGTTCCCCATTGACATAGTGTTTTTTACTGAAGACTAAATATTTATCTGACCAAAACAGAAAGATTTCTTTATAAATCTTAGGCCTTTATCAGGCTTCATTGCTCATAAAGCAGCGGCTGTGTATGTTTTTCTGTATCTAAAAGGGTGATCCTGCTCTCTCTCACCAGGAGAGTTTACACAACAGTGGAGGATAAACATCAGCACGCTGTGTACGGTGGCCGGCGCACGTCTGCTGCGGTTAAGGCCCGAGACGCCGCTGTTCTGAATGTGCTGACAGGATGTAAAGGTTAGAATATAGGCAGAGCTTGCTTTACTTTGCATTATTTATCTGCCGGTGCGGTTCTCTTTGGGCATGAACAGCCTTTACCCCATGAAGTTTGTCGAACAGAAGAAACTGTGGAACACAATAAACTCTCATAGAACTCTACTAGGACCGTGTCATCTCCAGGTGCCTCACACAATATAAACAAAATGCAGTAAAAATACAAATGTCAGTGAAGGACAATAACAAATGGAGAAAAGAAATATGGTTAAATTATGAAGGGAAATCTACAGGTCTGTTGCAGTTAGATTAGATTGGCAGTTATTTTAGCTGCTGCTGCAGTTTGAGACAGTTGTTGGTAGTAATTATCATATTTTTGCCACATCAATCAAAATGTGAGGAGTTGGGTTTTCATCAGTTGGTTTGTTTTGCTCGCAAGCAGAAAATGTACTGAGGGTTTTACGAAAACAGCAGAAGTTCATGTAGTCTCTCTAGAGGGCAGTGCTGAGTGGCGTTTGTTTATTTGATGTTTATTAACAACAACTTTTAAAGGGCAGTGGTGATCACAGAGTTAAACATATTGGGGAGAAATGTCAAATGTAGGTCAAATTTAGCAAATAAACAGTGATTTTACATTAAAATGAGTGTCCTCTGTAGATATAGCTACTCTTTTAAATGTCAAAAATCAACCAATACATGTAATTTGACTTTTTTCTTTTCTTTTTTTGAAACGTTAACTTTTCAAGAGAAGGAAATAATGTTCTTAACATCTGTGAAATTCACAGGATTATTACATCCTAGTTCTTATTGCTTTAAAGTTACATGGACAGTGATGCAAAATGGATGTATGTAATCATAAAGTATAATTGCAGGTTTTACATAGTTAAAAAATATAATCATAATAATTATTATTATAATAAAATACAGAAAATTATCATAATGGTGACGACCCAGAGCCATATTCTGTGAACATACTCGGCAGGTTGGCCTTAGGTGTGAGAGGGTGTGTGTGTGAGAGAGTATGTGAGTGTGTGTGAGAGAGTATGTGAGTGTGTGTGAGAGTGTGTGTGTGTGTGTGTGTGTGTGTGTGTGTGAGTGTGTGTGAGGGAGAGTGTGTGTGTGTGAGAGAGTGTGTGTGTGTG
>JBBPCX010037471.1:0-15662 GCA_037974365.1 Hydrocynus forskahlii | reverse complement strand
AGGAATAGTTCTCCAGGCTTCCTGAAGGACGTTCCAGTGCTCTTCTTTGGGTGTTGGCTTCTGCTCCGTTCTCTGTCCAGATGATCCCACCCTGCTTCAGTAATGTTGAAATCTGGGCTTTAGGGGAGGCCAATCTGTTCTATCAGGTTTTTTTTCTATCAAGGTGTTTTGACTGCATTGCATCAAAAAATAAATCCAGTCAGACTCTTTCAAGGTGATATTGTGCTGTGGCTCAAGACTTTTGCTACTACATATAATATGGCTATTATAAATAAAATAATAAAGTGTAATTATTTTAAAGTGTCATTATTTTATTTATTTTAGACATATTATTAAACATTTATATTTAGAACACTAGAACACTAAGAAACAGAATGAATCATAGGGGCATATTTAGACCAGAGAGCCTGTAAATAACAACAGCCAGTGTATAATCACTGCATAAGCTGCATAGTAACACATAGCTCATTGGTTTCCATTTCATTGTTGGCATTATTCATTTATTTAGACCAGTTGTTGTTCCTTAAATAGTTTAAGTTTAAAGTTTTAATTATTACCAAATGTTCTGAACCGCAAAAATCTTGTACTCATCACCTTTCCTGCCGTTTGAGTTTTCATCACCTTTCCTGCTGTTCAAAATATAGTGATACAAATTTTGTATTGCCCACCCTTATGTATTTTATAATAAATGAGCCCCCTGGTTTGTGGTTCAGCAGCCACAGAATTTGCTTTCTAGAAGATTTTGGCACACTCGTCCCGTCCCCTGTGATAATTCTCTCGCCACAAGCTCTCCAGCCTGCCTCTTTTTTCCGAACGCAGTTGCTCAGCCAGTCAGGTCTGCAGTTTTGGGGCTGTGTAATGTAACTAATAGCTGTGCTTCAAAACTACAGAAGCAAACTTCACACGCCAGACATGACTGGGCTGTTCAACAACATTTGAGGTAAAGGGGTGGGGTGGGGGGAGTTGGTGGTTTGTATAAATTGGATTTGCACCAAATTATCACTTTAAATCTTTCCTCCGGTGTGTGTTTCTTCAGCTGTGATTCCGTTCTCACCCATGCGTGGTAAACTCAATCTCCGCTGCTGCTGATAAACACCAGTCAGTCTACAACAAAAGCCACTGTGGACTTATTACTTCCCCTTTAAAATGAGCCAGGGTTTATCTTTCATCCCTGCAGCCGGTTCCACTGCCACCCTGCGCTTCCCGCTCGGCTCTTTATGATGGATCTGAGCTGCTGATACTGACTGGGTTGGATTGCACTGTTTGGGCTGTGAGTCATTAGCTTGTGTATGAGCCCCTGATCCATGTGCTTTTCTGCAGTCCTGATAAGGGGCAGTGTTTAAGTTTTACGTTGTTCTGTTGTTGTAAGATGTGCTTATTGTGTTCCTATCTTGACTGTGTGTGTGTGTGTGTGTGTGTGTGTGTGTGTGTTTGTGTAGCTGATAAGAAGATGATGGTGCCCTCATCCACTGCTGGAGGTCAGCAGCTGTATTCCCAAGGCAGTCCCTTCCAACCCGGGCATTCAGGAAAGAGTTTCAGGTGGGTGCATAGTGTGTGTTTGTGTGTGTGTTTGAGTTTCTTTGTGTGTGTACAAAAAGCTTTGGTGAAGTTAGACAGACAGGAGAGACAGATTATTACATATACCAAAGCCAGCCATAACATTAAAACCACATGCCAAAACAGCTCTGACCCATCAAGGCCTGGACTCCACAAGATCTCTAAGAATCCCGTTATTTCTGGCACTGGCAGCAGATCCTTTAAGTCCTGTGAGTTGTGAGGTTTGGCCTCCATGGATTGGACTAGTTTGTCCAGAGGATCCCACTGATGCTTGATCAGATTGAGATCATTGGAGTTTGGAGAAACTCCCTGAAGACCTTGAACCCTTCCTGAACAGTGTTTGCAGTGTGGAGGGATGATCCTGCTGCAAGAAGACACTGCCATCACGGAACAGCGTATCCATGAAGGGCTTAACTTGGTTGGCAGTGATGTTTAGGTGTCAAAGTAATGTTCACATGATTGCAGGACTTAAGATTCTCCAGTTGAACATCACCCACAATGTCACATTGCCTCCACTGCCTCGCTTTTTTCACATAGTGCATCCTGGTGCATCTCTTCCCCAAGTCATACACAGCTACACACACACACACACACACACACACATGGCCGCCTACATGATGTAGAAGAAAATGTCATTCATTATAGGTGTTTTCGGTGTTGGACAGGGGTCAGCATGGGCACTCTGACTGGTCTGCAGCTACGCAGCCCATACACAGCAGGGGGCGCTGCACTGTGTTCTGACCCCTTTAAATCAGAGCAGCATGAACTTCTTCAGCAGTGTGTTCCCCAGCAGATCTTCTGAGGGAGGAGACCAGATGGACTGGTCTTCAGTCCCCACATCCATCAGCGAGTCTCAGGTGTCCATGATCCTTCCTTGGAGCACTTTTGGTAGGTACTGACCACTGCAAACCAGTAACCCCCCTCCACAAGACCTGCCGTGTTGGAGATGTTCAGTCCTTCAGTCATCACAGTTTGATTGTTCTCAAAGCGCCTCAGACCATTTCACTCACTCATTTCTTCTGCCTCCTACATCGACTTCAAGAACTGACTGTTCCCTCGCTTCCTGATATACTCCCTCAACAGGGGACACTGTAACCAGACCATTAATGTTGTTCACTTCACCAATCAGTGGTTTAATGTTGCTACTGATTGGGGTAGATACTTGCACATATAATACATATAGGACATTAATTATATATATATATATATATGTATATACTGTATATATCAGTAATGTCTACCCCAATCAGTAGTAACATTACATAATTCTTACATAATATAAATGGGAAAATCAACAAGACATATCATTTAAAGTCAAAGTCAGAGTAACCTTTGTCATCTCAGCTAAATGCATGTAAACAGTGAGACAAGACAACCAGATTTTTACAGAGTTCAAAAAGACACATAGAATGCACATGTATAAATGAATGATAAACTCTAAACTAGAAGTAAAAATGTGTAATTTAGTGCAAGGATCATTTTTAACATCCAAAAATTGGGTCAAGTGGGGAACAAACAATACTGGAGTGTAATAGTGTGCTTTATATGTGCAAATGATCATCAGCAGTTCAATATTAAAATGCAGTCAGTTTATGAAAACCTTCCAAACTATTGCATATGACTATATGGAACATATTTTCATGTATATTATACATATGAGACATATGAAAGACCCCCTGCCCTGACTTTGTATAAAAGTATGAAAACAAAAGTGTGTGTGTGTGCACGCACTCTAACACTTTCCATACTGACTTCTTTGTCCAAACTTTTGCACTTTGGTTGTTTGTTCTGCTTTGCCTGTAAATGTGCGGATCATACATTTTATTATTCCAGCACATTCCATTCTGTATATACAGAGTCTCTAATTAATCCCTACATTAAACTGACCCCCCAAAGTATTTGTTGGATTTGGGGGCCCACAAAGGAACAGAGGCGTAGCTTTAAATCCCCACTGATAGTTTCACCCCTGCAGAGTTCATACAATCCCTAAACAACTCCTGCATGCAGGGTTCACAGGGGATTTCACTGCATGGCCTCTGTTTAAACACAGTGTAATATATGGATTTGAATCCTGTATTACTGTACACAACTTCAGGACATGATTTGCATTTTTATGTTGTTTGTAGATTTTTTGTGTATGATAAAGAGAGGGGAAAGTTGTATTAAATACCTATAATATGCTTTAAAAGAGATTGGAATTAACATGGGCATTATGTTTTAGACCAGTGGGTATCGTGTTAGTCCTCTCTATCCTGTTTATCGCTGGTTAGGACCCCCAAAGGACCACCACTGAGCAGGGTTCATGAGGGTGATGCTGACATGTCAGTGAGGTAGCGGGACTACTGATGAAGGACAAGGCCACCAACAAAACCTTTGCAGCATCAGATGAAAAATTATCAGTAATTTCACATCTGCTAGAAGAACCAGTGGGTTTGATGTGTCTAGAGTGGACATTGAGTGAATTTGATGCTGCACTGTTTGTGTTGGTGGCCTAGTTTGTTTATTAGTGGGCTCACTGCCTCACTATACAGTGTTTATACGAAGCTCTGCTATGTGTGATCACTCTGTGCAGCACACACACACAAACAAACAAACACACACTAACATGCCACTTCCATGTCACTGCACTGCTGATTCTGATCCACCAGTCCAATAATATCTGCTCACTGGTGGTCTTGTGGGGGGTCCAGTCTACAGTCTACAAATGGTAGACTAGTGCAACTAGTGCACCTGTTTGTTCAGTGTATAAAAATAGACTTAATAAAAAGGCTTTTCATGATATACACCCCAAACACACTGCCACTGCAGTCAAAGCACCTCAATAGAAAGTCACAGACCGGGCTCCTCAAATCCTATAGAATTTCTTTGGGATCTCCTTCAAGAAGCCTGGAGAACTATTCCTGAAGACACTTGAAGAAATTACAGGAAAGCTTGTTAGAATTACACTTGTTAGAATTAGAATGTTTGTTTTTATACTTTGTGTTTACATTGTACTGACCTACTGTCGCATTTTCCGACAAAATTTAGCTCATTTCTTTATATTTTGTAGGAAAATGAGACAGTAGGTTGGTACAGTGATTTACTGCATTAAAATGTATGAAAAATCAGACCGGGTGAGTTACAGATGTAGAAATTACTAGTTGCTTCCTCACTTTCGCCCCATCCAGTGAGGTTTTTCATACAGTTTAACATAGTGATACCTACACTAAGAGAAACATCAAATAAAATGATTCTGAGCGTGTGTTAATGTGTGTGTTTCCAGTTCGTCAGTGATCCACGTTCCGGGGGTTAATGATATCCAGTCATCGGCCGGCTCAGCGGGTCAGAACCTGGCCCAGATCTCTCGACAGCTCAACCCAGGCCAGGTGTCCTGGACCGGCAGCCGACCCCCCTTCTCTGGCCAGGTGAGGGTCTTTCCAGTGCCACACACACACACGCACACACACACACACACACAATCATGCCACTGCCATGTCAGTATCACAGAATACCCCTGCGATGGTCCTATAGGAGACATTTCCCGCTAATGAGTTGGCCAGAGGAGAACCTTATTAGTTCTCCAGCAACTGACAGACCACAGACAGTGCCTGGAAGCCTAAATAGTGGAGCTGTAGATAAGCGTTTTTGATAAAATGGCCTTGTTTCTAATAAAGTGGCCACATTACAATGTATTACAGTACCCTATTCTTTGCATTTGCTCTCAAAATATTAAAAATAAATAAAAATGCCTATGAATAGTTTATAGGGCTTTAAATTCAAGACCGTAACCCAGAGGTGCTGGACCTCTGCTGGCTCTGCTGCGCTTCCACACTCTCTCACGCGCACACACTGCCTCCGTTAGCCTAATCAGTGTGTAACGGAGCGTTACTTTAATTGCCCAGCGTGCCTTCGGTATTGGATCCAGACGCACGTGGGAAGGGGACAACTGATTGGACTGTTTGAGCGGGTTGCTGTGGTTACAGAGGAGCTCGCGTGTGTGTGTGCCTTGAAGGAGCTCAGCTGTGTGGAGGGATACTGTTTCACATTGTACTTCTTTAACCAAATGTACTCTAATGGGACGTCCTGGCAGCTTGTGCTGTCCAATGCCGTCCGTGCTCCTGTTAGTCATGCGGTGTTTACCTGCGCTGGTGTTTTGTGGTGTTTGTATCATGTGTTTTGCGTCAGGTTCACTTTATGGAGGTTTAGTTGGAGACTCAGATCTTCGCTTCATAGCTTTTCATTGGTGGAGCGTTCCAAACACAGTTCACTGCGAGCAATAAATCAATTGTTTTTGCTTGAATTTGGCTTTTTATAACTCTGTTTGTTGGTGTTGGTGCCTTTTTTGTGGTTTATTCGTCTGTACGGTTGGCGTAAAAATACGCCATAAAAACACACGCCAGGTCTGTTTTTGATGGAAGCCGCTCCAAAGAGCAGATTGAGCCGGGTCAGAGGGGTCAGGAACAGTATATAGCATCCAGTCACCTTTCAAAATAAACCCCAGCCCAGCAGGCTCTCGACTCTACATCACTACATCAGTTATACCGCCACACAGAAAAAAACATAGTTGTGCTTAATTTTATTTATATATTGTATGTGTATGTGTGAGTGTCTGTGTGTGTGTGATTAAAAAAAAATAAATTGTCAACAATATTAATGAAGTATGACTTCAGATTCTGAAAAGCGAGGTATTGCGTCCCCTTCTGGACTTCAGCCATGTTACCAGAGTAGACACATCTAGCAAGATAAAAGTATATTAAATACATTTTTTTAATTATAAAATAATATTAAATAAATAAATATCAATAAATGGCACTGCTGCCAAGTATTATATTATATGATACTGAAAAATATGGTGATACTATACTGTACTCATTTTCTCTTCAACTATTAGAGCATTGGCTACACACACAGGGCCTCTTGGAGCTTAGCGGTCTCTAAACCACTGCTTATAGTGATTACTAAAAAAGACATTGGTTATTATGTAAACATCATTACTGAATTAGAAGGTTGTTGTACAGTACTTTGCAGATGTCTTTGCAGAGCCACCCCTTATTTCTTCCTAATTTGCTTTGAATCACCTTGTTGGTCTTATCTTTGGTATATTGACTAGATTAAATTAAAGAAATGGAAACAAATGTTTCCCTGTGACAGGCTACAAAGTGCCTAAAGATACAAGGACCCTAGATAAAAGTGTTCCAACCACTCAGCATTCAGCACCACCAGTATACTGATCACCACCTGATCATCTGGAATCATCTGCACCTGTTTCTTCACAGGTTCAGGACTTAAGTTAGATGTGCTTTGTTATGCTTAACAAACAATAAATATTCCTCTGAAACTGGACCAAAAATAAGAGTCTTTGAAAGTCCTTCATGAAGCCTGGAGAACTGTTCCTGAAGACTACATTAAACATACGGGAAAGTCTTTGGAAGCAAAATATGAAGAAATGAGCGGCGGCTTAAGAATGTAGATGTGCAGTACGTGAACGCACTGTTAAAGGCATCATTTGCATTTGCATTTCCATTTACAACATTTAGCAGATGCTCTTATCCAGAGTGATGTACAGAAATGCTTATTGCCTGCAGAATCCTTACGAGAGTAATCTGGAATGCAATTAGTGTTCATGTAAATGCTTTTCACACAGGGTGGTCTTCAGGGTGCACTTCAGTCTGTATCTGTTGATCCACAGCAGCAGCTCCCAGCCCAGTCCAGCAAAGCCCAGTCGTCTCCCTTCGGCATCGGCTCCAGCCACAGCTACCAGGCCGACCCGTCCTCCTACAGCCCGCTGTCCAGCCCGGCCACGTCCTCCCCCAGCGGCAACGCCTACTCCAACCTGGCCAATCGCAGCACTGCTTTCGGTAAGACTCCGCCTCTATCTGGTTTACAGAACTCTACGGCACTGGTCTACAGTCACCGTGCTGTACCTAAACTATACTGCAATGCACAGACGTTGTAGCACATAGATGTTCCAGTGTATCTCAGTCCGGTAATAGAGTTTATGACAAGCAATTCTCTCCTCACGGTTGACCGGTCATCCCAAAACCACGTCCATGGAGTCAAACCAGTGGAAAGTTTTCTTGTCAGAGCTGCTACTGTTATTGTTGTCTTTTATTTTTCATACTCTTGTTTCAAACCTACCACGCCTAACTTGTCAGTGATGTGCGGGTGCACCTTTGCGTTTCTCATGGCATTAAAAACTCCCACTGAAATGTATTTTCAGCCTAGATAGATAGTAGTGCCTGTATTCCCTCAAATTCCCAGTTGTTAGTTTGCATCTCCATTATTGTTGATGTTTTTTTGCATGGACAGTAAAAAAACAAGGGCTCTTTCCAAGTCCATCTGCTGTCATGACAACATTCTTTGACCAAGCAAAAAGCAGTGATGCAGGATGTCGTCTGCGACACGTTTTTGGCCCTGACGTCAAACAGCTCGGGTTCGGGTCCCTTTACTTTTGTTCCTTGTGCCAGTGGAAAAGCGCCATAGGTGTCGCCAGTTTAGTGTTAATGCCCTCTCCCACTGCCTGCTGACTGGATACCAGTACTTCAGCAGTACTGAGAGTTTTTTAATCAGATAAACACAGTAATGAGGGTAAGCTGAATGTGGCTTGTAGGTTGGACTCCTCCCACACGCCACACTGTTTTATCTCTCATTGGCTGTTTGATGCGCTGTGGTTTTTAATGGCACATCAGGTAAAGACACATTTTCACTACCGTTTAAAAGTGACGGTTCAGTTATTATATCAATCATGTGTAATTCTATATACAATAATAATGCATGTACAATATATATTTTAATAATATGAGTTCATAGTAAATAGTAAATAAGCTGTAATATTATTTTTTTATCAAGCTCAACAGCCAATCAGGAATCAAAGAAAATAACAGCAAAATATATTTTTAGACACTTAATTCAGTATATTAATAAATAAGTAAATTATATGTGTGTGTGTGTATGTGTGTGTATGAGTGTGTGTACATATGCGTGTATTCTAATATATTTAACACATTTTTTTGTCTGTCAGTAATACATTTATATAAATGTACCACTACTTTTTAATATCTGAATATTACTTTGTTCTTGATATCACTGTCATTATAAAAGGCTGATATAAATTTAATTACAACTTCTTTCTAACTATTAGTTTTCTCACAACCTCATTTAAAATATGAATTTTATATAACCGGTCTGTTATTAATTTTGTTACAACTTCATTTAAAATATGAATTGTATTATAACTTTATCCTGAAATTGAAGTTTTATTAGAACCCCAGTCTTGATGTCCTGCAGCTTTTTCAGTCATTTAAGTCACATTAATTTGAATTACTGTGGATTAATTTAAGTTAATTTAAAGCAGTTATTGCACAAATATTTTAGTGTGAACATTTAGTGTAAGGTTTAAACAGTAGAGTGTCACGTAGGCAGGGGTAAGCAAGGCGCAAACGCACGGTTCCATTTTTCCAAACTGTCTTTATTTACAGATACACACGGAAATCAAAGAGGCTCGAGGGCCAAAACATTCGCAAAACCAAAACAAGAATTAATGAAAACCAGACAAGAATTAATGAAAACAGATATCCCTTATTACTACATCCCCACACCTGTGTCACAATCAAAGTCCCCCATGCCGGCCTCTAGCGGCCACTGACCGAGACGTCACCGAGGGTGTGAATACAGTGGGAGGTTCTTTATGGGGAGAGACTGACTGTCTGAACTTTGTAAGTACAGTTTTGTAAACTGTCTGAGCTAAAATCACAACTCATAAAGCACAAAATAAATCTGATCTACATAAACACCCCAGACACAGTCAGCCGGGTCACGTTTGGTATCTGAGGGCGGTTCTTTGGTTTTGCGCTGGAGCCACACAGCTAATGGGGCTCCCACCCACCAATTAGCATCGAGCAAACAGCATAAATTATCACACACTTGTCTCAGTTCTCAGACTCGGCCATGGCACTCTTTAGTCCATGTTTATAGATACAGTGAGTCATACAGTATCAGAAACAGCATAAGAGAGTCTGTGAGAGATCACTGAACGCATGCTTTCAGGAAAGCGTCAAATGATTTAGGCGTCAGTGTGGTGTCATATCCATTAGCCATTAGCCTCATAGCCTCATTAAACATTATATTTTAATAAATGAACCATGTTTAGTTTTTTATTTCTTATATAACTGTAAATTTTGTACTGTAATTATCTTTATGGGGTCTCTTTTCTGTTTCAAGATTTGGATTCTTTTGCATTCTGAATATACATTTTAATAAAATATTCAGTTTATTAGAACAATACTGTGGATATAAATGTAATTTTAACTTCATTTTGAATAGTACATTTATATGTATCCCCCCATACAGTCTTGCTGTTTGATTATTGTTGTCTTCTGGTTTTTTCTTGAGTTTAAGAAAGGCACTATTTAGCTAGATAGCTAGCTAGCTAGATAAACAAATAAAAATGTTATATATTTATATTATTTGTAGTAGTATTGGCAGTATATAAATTGTTATTATTATTATTATTATTATTATTATTATTATTATTATTATTGTGGAAGACTCCATTGCTTATTAGCCTCATAACCTCAGACCCCCAGCACGTCTCGTCTGTTTGGCCACTTTGGGGTGAATTAAAATGTGAATTAGTTTTTTCCTGAGCTGTTGCTCTCTGCTGCTGTCCGTATGTGGTCCTGGGCCTCATGAATGTGAGGTTAGCAGGTGTGTGTGGTGTGTGGAGAAGGGGATTAAGGATTACAGCGCAGCTGGGAGACGAGATCTCTCCTGAGTCTCAGGTGTCTCTCAGCACTAATCAAACTGTCTGTCAGGCGTCCGGATTTATGGTCCGGAATCATGAACACACACACTTTCCATATCTCCTGAGTGATGTGAGAGATGGACATTCAGGATGTTCCTCGAGCTCCGTATGCTCTTCTTGGATGTGAGAACAGCAAGCATGTCTCGTCACCCAGTTAGCAGCAAGTATAGTTGTGTCAGTGTCAGTTTCACAACCGAGTGGCACTTTGTTGCTACATTTTAATGTTTTGATACATATTTATTTGGCTGTCTGCTCAAAGCGGCAAAATACTAATTATATATTGTTTTATTTCATTATTAGCAATAGTACAAAAACATCAAAAACATTGCATGTTGAAGAGTCAGAGGTGGAGTCTGTTTAACCCTGAGACCGTAGCACATCTCATTCAAATAGTGATTCCTTCAACTTAACAGCGCCTGTGGTAAACCTGTGGAAAAATCAACAGGCAGCAAACTAATAAAAGCAAGAGCAAAGTTGAGCTCTAGTTCCCCTCAAGAGCTTCCACTGTCACAAAAAAGAGGCTTCAAGCACAAAATGATTGGGATTGTTGATGATGTATTTGATAGATGGCCACATTCAAAAGTTTGGGCATCCCTGGACAAAATCTCAATGAAAATGATTCTGTACACATCCTGTACAGAGCATTCACTTCTGCGTTTTAATGCACACTTAAGTTAAATTTTTATATGTATATAAACATAACTTTACATAATTATACATAATCATTTTTCCAGTATGCATATTTCAGCAAACGACACAAATGTGATTAGTCACAATTGACTACACAAAGTCATGCAATTTATTATGATGCAATAAAAGCATCACAAAAAAAAAAAAAAAAGGACAACTTTAAAATATTAATATTGTGTTTTTGGGAACGCTAGAAAAAAATAAGTAAATGAGGAGCGTGTACGAGAACAAACACCAGTTTTAGACTGTTTTTATATTTTTTTAAATCAGATTTTACTAATACACTCTGAGTTCTAAGGGCTAAGAATCTGATCCACCGTGACATTACCTTATGTTCTAAATATAAATAAGTTCATGTGACATGCATGAGGTTTTTCCAGCTCAAGTGAAGCAGAGAAGAAAAAAAAATAATGAGTAACGACCCTGGATCTTTAATATGGTTCACTCTGGACGGTTATGACAGATTTACTTTACGATGAAATGCACCAAAAGAGACGGTGGCAGTGAATCAGAGGCTGTGTTCTGTGCACTAATAGCAAACAGGCCGTCTATAAATATACATACATATGCAAATGTACTGAAAACACTCCGTCAGAAACACCATCAGAAACAGTAGGGGTGAAATACAGGCTGTTTAATTTACTAATAGCAGACAGACAGTCTATAAATATGCAGATTTTTGCGCACGCTGGCCTGGCGTTTGCTTTGCTGGGATGTTGCTGTGGTATATGGTGTTTGACAGCTGGCAGTAGGTTCCAATAAGTGTGAGCTGTGCAGGGCTTTTATAATGGTGAGGAAATCTGGTTTCCATACGTTTCTACACACTGGAAAAGCAATGGAATTTCCCCTCTAGGACACGGCAGCCAAAGGCACTTCACATGCAGCTTTTCCCAATCACGTATTCCGAAGCCACACGGCTCACAAACAGAGCGGCTGCAGATGTTGTTATGGAGAGGCAATTTAAAGCATAATTTAAGGCAAACAATTATAAGTATCATGGCTTGTATTGTTTGGTTTTTTCTCTCATATTTTTAATGTGGTCTTGAGTAACAGTTCTCCAGGCTTCCTGAACCTGACCGGTTTCAGAGGAACATTTTTTGTTTGTTAAACCACACAGTGACCTACGTATGAATCATTCAAACATAACAAAGCACATCTAACCTAAGTCCTGAACCAGTGAAGAAACAGGTGCAGATGATTCCAGATGATCAGGTAGTGATCAGTATACTGGTGGTGCTGAATGCTGAGTGGTAGGAACTCCTTTATCTAGGCTCCTTGTGTCTTTAGGCACTTTGCAGTAAAACATTTGTTCCCATTTCTTTCATTTAATCTGCTTAGTATGCCGAAGATGGGACAGTTTAACAGGAATGCCATAGTGTTTTGTACCAAGGTGGTTCAAAGCAAAATAGAAAGAAATGAGGGAGGCTCAGAACTTTGGCACAGTATTTTATGCACACACACACACATACACAGACACACACACACACACACACACACAGACACACTAATTGTTGTGTACAGGCTCTTTCTTATTGGTCTCAATCTGTCCCTTGATACCGATCATGTACTCAGAAATGTATATTGTGTTATAAGTTATCATGATTACAGTAATATATCATTGATTTGCCCACCGCTGGTATGAGGTTCAGTTTAGATGATTGTTTTTTTCCCCTTTCGCTCCTCGCTGTCGCCTGCGGCAGAAAACACTCCTCCTCCAGCCTGTGATTAGTGTGTCTGTTTAATAAGTCATTTACGTTCAAAAGGGTGGCATTAACATTCCACTTCAATTCTGAGTCTTCCGCAGATCTGCCCCTGCGAGAGCCCCCCGAAGGCCTGCTGGAGAACGAGCCCATTTCGTCCAGCCGCGTCCGGATAATTCTGTTTTAATGTGTTTGTCATAAAGCGAAATGGAACATTTGCTGTCGTCCTGCTTGCAGGGAGGGGGGTGTTGGGGTGGGGAGCGAACATGCAGGGGGGGCTGAGACAGAAACGCTTTCACTGATGAGATTAAAGTGAACACTTTTGTTCTGCTTAGTTGAGATGTTCTTTTCCTTTGCTCTAAATCTGAGCAGCTTCGTTCCCGCTGGTGGGTTCTGCGCTGCCCACGTTCTAACATTCCTATTAATTATGCTGTTAGTTTCATAGCGAGAGACAAGATGGGGGCATAAACCCAGCAGTGCAGCATGATGGAAGGGAAGGTGATGACTGGGGTGATTTAAATATTATAATAGATTCAGAATAACAAATTACCTAATAAACTGTGTGTTCTTTTTGTTTTTACCTAAATATTTTCGGGCCATTTATTTTGGTAAAAAATACATAAATGAAGAAAAGAGCCCATATTCCTTTAAACAATACATTAATAACTAACAATAATAATGATAATAATAAAGGTAATCATGAAAATAAAATGATATGTAATACATATGAAAAAAAAATCATACACTCTCACACTGACACACACGCGCACCTGTGTAACATCTCTAGATTACCTGCATCCTTCAGTTGCCCCGGCCGGGAATGGAACCAGTACTTCACCGTCCCACCTATATATAGTCCATTCAGTCATATTTAAGCATGTAGTGTATTTTTTTCAAACAACAGAAACGTTTAGTATCAAATCGGGGGAAATTTAGGATTTTTTGATTCATTGAATCATTTGTTAGAGAGCATCAAATCCATTCACTATGAGGATCGGGATTGTATTGCTGCACTGAAGAAAAAGCTGTTTCTATGCATGTGTGTGTGTTTGTGTGTGCTGACATGAAAGCAAGTGTGTATAATAATGAACCTTTTCTGTTTGTATGAAGAAACACTCTTTTAGACGCCCCCTGCACTTTTCTTGCACTTTGGAAAGACTATCGTTCAACTATATGGGCAGACAAAGTGGCAATCTTTCTCTATCTCTCTCTCTCTTTCTCTCTCTCTCTCTCTCTTTCTCCCTTTCTGTCTCTCTCTTTCTCTCTCCTTTTCTCTCTCTCCCCCTTTCTGTCTCTCTCTCTCTGTCTCTCTCCCTTTCTGTCTTTGTCTCTCTCTCTCTATCTCTCTATCTCTCTCTCTCTCTCTCTCCCTCCCTTTCTGTCTCTTTCTCTCTCTCTCTAAACCCCGCTCACCCCTGGTGGCGGAAATGAAGGATGAAGATGGATGATTGAGGCAGGTGGTTGAGGGAAGAGTGAGTCTGGAGAGTGAAGCCATTGAAAAGGCGAAAAGGAAAAATGAGAGAGATTTACAATGAGGCGCATCAGCATATTCAGGGAGAGCGGGAGGATATAGTGAATGAAACTGGGAGAGAGAGGGAGAAAGAGGAAAAAATAACAGGAGGAAGAGAGCAATTGTAAGGAGAAAGGGAGAGAGCAATTGAGAGAGTGAATGGGGTGAGAGAAAGAAGGAGAGAATTTGAAAGAGGAGAAATAGAGAGAGTGTAATAGAGTCAGGGAGAAAACTCGAGATGGAAAACGGGGGAGAGGAGAACGAAAGAAAAAGAGAGAGGGAAAGAGTGAGTGAAGTGGAGAAGGAGAGAAACAGCGTGTGAATGAGTGAAATAGAGAGACGAGAAAGCTGAAGTGAGAGAGAGAGAAGCGAGAGGGACAAATAGAGAGTGACCTTAAGAGAAATTAAGAGCATTATGGAGAGACAGAGAGAGGTGAGAAAGAGAGAGAGACAGAGAGAAACCGAGAGTATGAGGGGAGAGAGAAAGAGAGAGAAATACAGAGCAATATGGAGAGACAAAGAGGAGAGAGAGAGAAACCGAGAGCATGAGGGGGAGAGAGAAAGAGCGAGAGAGAGAGAGAGATAATAGAAACCCAAAATGTGTCATCGCAGGTTCTCTGCAGTGAGGAAATGAAAAACTCGACCTTACATCACTGTCTCATCAATGCAATACATGGGAAGTGGCGTGCAGTCTCTTTGTCTCACACACACACACACACACACACACACACACACACGCAAAACCCCACCCAAGCCTGGCATCCATCAGTCACTCTTCTCTCTCTCTCTGCAGCCTCAGGGCCCAACATGAGTCTGAAAATGATGTACACGCAAAAACATCCTCAGTGTCGACGAGTACGGAGAAGGAGCTGTCGCCATTTACATATTTCCCATGAAATTAAGTGGATAGACGAGTGGAAACCCCTTTAACTTACTACAGCACAAAAGCAGAGGCAAAAGTATTTTCCCCCTCAGGCTTATGACCCATGATCACATTTCCCCTGTTTGTTTTTTTTTCCAGGTAACTCATAAAATATCAAAACTCCAATTGATTAGAAACCCCTACCTTGAACCTGCAGTCACTGGATATTTTATCCTGAATGTTTTTTTCTTTGTTAAGCCACACAGTAATCGTATGAATGAGATAAGATAAGATAAGAAAAGATAAGATAAGATGAACCCTTATTAGTCCTACAAGTGGGAAATTTGCATTGCTATGGCAGAAAGTGGACAGTACAAAGTTACAAAGTTAGGAGCAGTAGAATAAATGCTATCCGACAGTATAATATAAAAAGCACACTATACAAATAACACAATAATATAAATATAGACGTGTATGTATGTAAATATATATGTCAAAGGCGAGAGGGGGAGAGGGAGGACGCACACAGCAGATCAGAGAAAACAAGGGGTTTTAATATAA
>JBBPCX010037460.1:0-15662 GCA_037974365.1 Hydrocynus forskahlii | reverse complement strand
GGGGAGCACGGGTCCGGAGTGTCCCGTCGCATGTGTTTGTTTGTTGAGCCGGGGTTTTGTTTAGTTTCTGTTCTGTGTTTGCATTTTGAGTTTATTAAAACTCCCTGCCGGTACTCACCTGCTGTGTGCGTCCTCCCTTTCCCTACTCTCGCCCCATGACACAGTGCTAATGGGCCCTGTTTAATTCTCGGGGATAAATTCAGTTCCGTTGGGGATCACAGCTTGAGTGAAGATGTGTTCATGGAGAGCAAAATCACACTGTCAAAGTGGAAGACTAAGAAGTAGCATGGATCAGCTCACAATCATTTCAATTCTTCAAGATCAGGAGGGCTTTGGATAATTGATTTATTTTTTGTATAGGCCAAAGGTAAAGAGAAAAACACTGGAACAGACCAGCATTAATAATAATCTGAGTGCTAGATGAATGTAAATACTATGTGAAAAACAAAGTCAATGTTCCTTTTATCATCTAGCTAGAGGGACAGCTTTTTTATTTGGACTGCCCCTTTACCCCCCTACCACTGACAACATAAATGCGAGCAGGCCTCACTCTCCATCTTACCATTCGGTATTTGCAATTCAGAATACTTAAAACTAGGATATGTCATAAAACAGATAATGCTAACTAGCTGTTAGCATGTGAATGTTCCAGTACACCATACTGACAAGAGAAAGTGAGCACTATTCGTGTAGCTATTGATATGTTTCCAAGAAGACATACTGGTAATCTGACATACCAGGAATTTTCTCATTGGGCCAACGCACCTTGGGGTGCATGTATTTTTTGGAGAGGAAGCAGAATGCAACATTGAAGACCGCAGTGGAAAAAGATAAAGGGCTAGTGGTATGCAAAGGAAACAAATTATTTGGTGGCAATTTGGTAAGATCCTGAGTACAAGGTCAGTGCAAACAAATATGAAGTCATGGTAGCAGCCAGAGCCTGGCCTTCCCTGGCCACCTCTATTGAAAGATCCAAGCAGGGATTTAGATATCTTGGTGTTGTTCTTATACCTTAAACAACACATTTATTCTCTTCAAATTATGACACATTGATGCAAGAAATTTAAAAGGATCTACACAGATGAATATGTCCTTGTAACATTTTGGCTGGATCTATCTCATTCATATCTTAGTACACAGTCTAGAAAAGAAATAAAAAGAATTAACAGCATCAAACACACACTGAAGGATCTGGACTTCAGTCCAGAAGCAAGTATTTAAGTGGATGTGGTCTCCACGTTTCATGCAGACAAAAATGCAGCACTGCAAAGTAAGACTCAAGGAGGGAGCACGAAATGGTGGATGGATGCTTTGCTAGTCTTCAGTTACTGATGGAGCTGCTGGAGTTTGCCTGGACAGACTGTCACCAGAGATTTTAACCATCAAATCAAGAATTCCTCTTTTCACCAGTATGTGGAGGGATGACCATGATAGATCTAGTTGCAGGTGAATACAGGGCTGAGGCCCAATCCCACTTTGGCAACTCAGATCACATCTCTATTATGCTAATCCCAGCACACAAACCATTTACCAGACATGCTTAGCCTGCTCTCGAGCAGACAAAGACCTAGCCCCCAAGATCCATTTCTGCTTATCAGAACTTTTTTGACCACACTTACAGAGACATATTTAGGAAGGCTACAACCTACACAGTGGGTCGACCAACCTGGAGGAGTGTACAGTATCAGTAAATGGTTACATCAAGATCATCCAAGACCATCACCCCACACTCCAACCAGAAGCCATTGCAGAGAACCCAAGACACTGCCTTCTATTCAGGTTATAAGGCAGCACTGAAAACAGTGAGGGCCAACCTGTTCCAAGCCAAAAGAGCAGCAAAGTGTGCACATACTCAGAAAATCCACAGCCACTAACAGGACACAGATGACAAACAGCACATGTGGCAGGGCATCCGGGCCATCACCAACTACAAGACATCTCTATCTGCATGTGACAGTGAGACTTCCCTACCAGATGTGCTAAATCACTTCAATATGCGGGTTGAGGCATGGAGAGATGAGAAGTAATGGGATGCTACTGAAACAGATAAAGTACTTGGCTGAGTGCTCAGAGGTTGTGAAGAGCAGCCAACATTTTTTGACAGATATCTTCAGTGTGTCTGTGTGTACCAAAGCCATCATCATCATTGCTGTGTTCAAAAAGTCTTCGGTGTCCTGCCTTGTCAAGAGATGCACAAAGACGCAGCTGTAACCCTCAATGGACCCTCTGCAGTTCGCACACCGTCCAAACTGTTGAACAGATGATATCTTTATCATCATCACCATCACCCTTCACCTGACCTATAGATAAAGGATGCTTATGTGAGAATACTGTTCACAGACTTCTGTTTAGTATTCAACACCATCGTTCCTTAGCATCTGATAGGAAGGCTGAAAATGCTGGGTCTGAACACCTCCCTATGCAATTGGATCTTGGACTTCCTGACTGGGAGACCTCATCTGGAGAACAAAGCAAAAGAGAGCATATTGAGCATGTTGTGATTATCCTTTGCTAAACATCATTGGCTCCTTGTTCATATTGCAGTGTACCTCACATGGACCCTCACAAAGACACCAGCTCCAATGACAAGAAAACCCAGGGGTGTCTCTATTTACTGCAGAGACTGTAGAGAGCTCACCTCCCCTCCCTACATCATCATTGTGTTCTACAGAGGTACCATACTGAGCAGTCTCATCACTGCCAGGTTTGGGAAATGCTCTGCTTCAGAATGCAAGACATTGCAATGGACAGTGAGGACACTTGATAAAATAATCCACCACCATCTACATCAGCAAAGCCACCAGTAGTGTGGATGACCCCACTCACCCCTCCCACACTCTCTTCTCCTACCTGTTGCCTGGCACAAGATTTTGTTGCAAACGAGCCTCCACTACCAGAATGGGAAACAGTTTCTTTCCCTGGGACATCTGATTCTTGAATCAGAACTGTACTTCTGGAAGCTTTGGAAATAATCTAACTGGAAGGGTAAAATTAAGTTGTTTAGGACTCTGGTGACACCCCGCATACAAACAATTCTACCAACAAATCCTGAAGAAACATTTATTTATGGTGACCACACTTTAAAGACTGCCCAAAATTTTTGACATTTTGGAAGACATCCTGTACCTATTTACTGCTACTTAAAATTGGATGTCCAGACATGCGTTATCACTAAACACACAAGTACTACAAAAAATTGTGATTTTGTCTATATTTGTAAGAGTACCAGGATACTGCTGTACCCCACACATTGCCAAAGATGGCAAGTTGTCTGCCTTGACTTTTGAAGAGCAGTATAATTAATATTTTTTAAATCCTATTACAGATAGAAGTCTCAAACATCATTGCTGCATTAGTGTGCGTGCACAGTGTGTGCACGTGGGTGCACAAAAATAAGTACCCCCTTCAAAATATTCACATTTTGTTGCTTTGCAGTCTGAAATGCTGACACACACAAAAAACACATATACCAGGTTTAACTTATAACATCCAGCTGAAACATGTGATAGCAGCAATTTTGAACAGACAGACAGACAGAATCAATCACTGAGATGGATAAAGGGATCATACCCTGTGTCAGAACATTGTGGATCCACCTTTTGCTTTAATTACTGCCTTGAGTCTACTGGGATACCCTTATACTAACTTCGCACCCCACTCTTGGGCAGCCAGATTGGATGGTGGCCATTTGTGGAGTGCAATTTTCAAATAATTCCAGAGATTTTCAATAGGGTTTAAGTCTGGGTTAAGTTAAGTCTGTGCTCTGACTAGGCCATGCAAAGACATTTTCTCTTTTTCTCCTTCACTTACTGTGTGGTCAATTTTGCTGTGTTGTTTGGGTCATATTTCTGGTAACTTTCTGGCAGATGGCAGCAGGTTTTCCCTAAAAATTGGTATTTTGCCCTAACTTATTTCCTTCTATTCTGAATAGTGCCCCAGTCGTTGCTGCAGAGAAACACACCCACAACAAAATGCTACCATCTCCATGTTTTACTGTAGGTATGGTATTCTTTGGATAATGGGCTGTATTGGCTTTCCACCAGATAAACCATTTGGTGTTTAGGCCAAATAGTTCCATTTTTGTCTTTTCTAACCACAACACATTTTTCCACTTGACCTCAGAATATTCAAGGTGTGTTTAAGTAAAGCTCAGTTGAGACTTAATGTGAGGACTAGGTTTTTTCTTGCAAACAGCCCATTCAAGCCACATTTATGTGATTTTGTTGTAACATGCACACAGTGACTACTCTTTGCTATACATTCCTGTAATAAGTTGTCATAGGCCTCTTCGTAGCCTTGCTGACCAGTTTTCTTTAATGCTCCTCCATGCAGTTTGGGGGGGAAGGTTTTGGAGGGAGGGTCCTAGTTGTAAAAAAGAGTTTCCACTTTTAAACTATTTACTTTGCCGTGCTCCTAAGGTTCGATAAAACCATTACCTAACTTGTGCCTGTCCACAACTTTATTCCTGAGATCTTTTGACAGTGCCTTGCCATCCATAGTTGCACCACCAAGCACTGGACTGCCCCAGGAATAGCTGTTCATATGCTTAACTAATCAAAATAATTACGGCTGATCACAGGTGGAAGCCAGTTAGCTTGGTGTGCAGTGAAGAAGGTAATTAGTTTCACATGATTGAGTTTCTCAGGAGAGGCATGATCCTATATCCTGATTCTTTAACCTGATCCTTATCATACATAGGCTAGCCCAGATAAACAATGCACTCACAGGTGGCACTCATGAGATTTTGTTTTAGGAGTCTTACTGGGAAATGCAAACAAAGGAGACACTGAGCACAGTGTAGCTTCTGATAAACAGCTAAACAGAAAACAGTTCCAGAACAAAGTGCAGGACACAGAACTGCTTCAGCTAAACAGTAAAATAGAAAACGTTCCAGAAACAGACTGGGATCTGTTTTACGGAGATGTGGTTGGAGTTGCAGAAGTGGGGGCAGGGCTCAGCACAATAAGTGTCCTTAATGCTGGTGTGCAATTTTCACTCCGGTTGCAAAGTTCATGTGCTGGTCGATTCCGGGTTGAACAGACTTCAGGTTTGTGTGGCTGAATCTCCAGAGATGATAAAAGCCCCTTCAGGGTGGGCAATTTGGAGGTTATTTACAGCTTTGTATACCTCTGCTAGTGCTTGGTTAGCATTAGCGATAGGCGGCACATACACGGCAAACAAAACAACTGAGCTAAACTCTTACGTTATGTAGAAAGGCCAACATTTCACTGCTATAAACTCCACCACAGCAGAACAGTGTCTGGAGACAACTGTACTGTTTGTGCACCACTCATTGTTGGTATAAATGCACACTCCGCCTAGTGAGGTCAAAAAAACAATGCATTTAAATACATTCAATTTAAAAGGCTCTCATGGCTGCTGGATAGACTTGAGCTTAAATATTGAGCTTTTTTTCTCAATTGTATAGGTAAGACAATCGCCAATATGCCTCTGAAGTCGACAAAGCTACTACAGAAACAAACCAGAAAATACAGCTGCAACTGTTAGCTGGGAAACTGTGAAAAAGGTGGACATTAAATCCATGTTGGACACTAAAACACATATCTATGAAATAACTCACATCATCAGCGAGATGATGGACAGTACAATTGACCATCTAAACTACACTTCAGAGGCAATCATCAGTAAATGAGACCAAGCTGAACACATCACGAAGGCCACGCAAAGAGTGTCAATGCAGAGGGTAAAGTTACACCTATGCCTAGGCACAAATACAAGCACTGATGGTGTTTGCGGACGATATGGAAAACCACAGCAAAGGATGGAAGACACCCAGTGCAGTTCTTTGAAAGGTGGCTTCCCAAGGGTCTTGGGCTGGAGACAGAGTAATGTTGCATGAAAATGGGCAAAGCCTATAGAAGCCTTGGACTGAAGGGAAACTGGAACCGAGCGGTGATAATCAAACTCCATAAAACATAGCCACAAATTCAGAATAATGTTTGTAGCCAAGGCAAATATTCCCTTGAAATACAAGGGTCTGCATTTCGATGCAATCTCACTGCAACAGTTAGGAACAAGCACTGTGCCAGGAACTTGTAAGAAAGGTTCCAGATGATGATGAGGTCCCAGCAGTTCTGAACATGAGACAACATATGCCAAAAAGCATGGATGTGGAGCACGAGTTCCAAACAGCCACCAAGACATGGTTCCTTCTTAGGTCATTGTAATGAACATGGAACAATATTCTGGTGGTAAAGCAAGTGGTGAATTACTTGGTGGGTTAGTACAGAGGGATTACTGGAAGGATTTCACAACTGACGCTCAGTCTTTTTTGTTTTTTTCTGCTGTGTGCTTAATGTGTGGTTCACTTTTCCAGTTCATGAGAAAAACATCCTGGAATGTTACTGAACTATGAGTTATGGGTCAAACCGGGAGAAACTAATGGTATTCCTTCCACTATCAATGATTTTGCCTATATATTGGGATATAAAATTAATTTTGACCAAGTCCTCCCCTTAGATGATCTTTAAAAAAAAATGATGTACTCCAAAACGTCCCTAGTAATTGGTCACCTTCAGGATTTCTTTCCCGTTAAAATTTCCTCAGATGCAAAAGATCTACACAAACAAAATTTCCTAGCATTGAGTAGACTCACAATGGGTCAAAATAGCATCCTCTGGAGCAAAATGGTGTGACATTTAACAGTGCAAGACAAGACAAAGTGCAGATGAGACAAGACCATTCTACAATAAGACAGACAAGTGGAGGTTGATAATCAGTTGAGGTATTAAACTGTTTAAAACTACTAAAGTGTCAGTAAAGTGCAACTGTGGTATACAGTAACTGGTTTAGGGTGTCAGTGCAGTAGAGGTTTTTGTGGTATGTAATTGTCCATATTCAGGCCTCTGGTGCAAGGTAGAATAATGAATGTTTCAGTATTTCTGCTTGTGGTAAGAAGCTATTGAGGTGTCTGGCAGTAGCGGTCCTGATGCTTCTGAACTTTTTCCCAGACAACCAGAAGGAACAGTCCATGTGAGGGGTGATTGGGATCTGCAACAATGTGGCGTTTCTTGTATAGTTCTGTGGGCGATGAGAGTAGGGCAATGATCTTCTCAGCTGTCCTCACTATTTATTGGAATGGAGCTGCAAAGGATGTTTTCAATGTTCCCCCTGAAGTTGGTGAGAATTGGAGAGGAAAGTTTGGTCTACGCAACGGCCTTCTGACAGAAGATTGGGGTTTGATTCCTATCCTGTGCAACACACCACACTGCACCAATAAGAGTCCTAATACTACATTTGCCTACATCTGTAATTAATAAAAATTAGAAGTCACTTTGGATAAAAGCATCCAAATTATTTATATGTTAATGGAAGTGGAGGAAGTGGAGGCACTGCTGGGCTTTCTTTCTTGGTGATGGTGGTGATGTTGAGTGTCTAGCTGAGGTTATCCATCATATGCACACCGAGGAACCACAAGCTGCTGACTCTGTTAACAGCATTCAACTCTGTTAACATCACTCAGGGACAGGCTGTTGTCTCGAAACCAGTCTACCAGCTGTCTGACCTCCTCTCGGTACGTGGAGACGTTGTTGTTAATTATTAGTCTCACCACTGTTAAGTTTGTCATCCGCAAACTTAATGATGTGGTTAGTGCTCATGTGACACTCATGTGTCAGCAGAGTGAACAACAGTGGGCTGAGCATGCTTTTTAAGGGGTGCCAGTGCTTAGGCTGTTGGTCCTGGAGGTGTTGGTTCCCATACTGACAGACTGAGGCCTGTTTGTTAGGAGGGCCAGCATCCTATTAAGAAGTTGTTTATGCTTCTCTAGAGTGCACACATCTACAATAAACCAGGGTTTGTGCACTTGCTAATATAGCCAGCTAATAGGTGTACTCCTGCAGGCCCATATGGTAATTTCCTTGAACGTGTCCCAGTTTGATCATTCAAAACAGTCCTGTATTGCACAGATTGATTTCTTAATGGGTCTGTAGGCTGAGAGGAATGGGGATGTTCGATGTGGGGGTGGGGTGCAGCCTTGTATGCACAGGGAATGTTTGTGTAAACAAGTTTGAGGATGTTTCTTTCATGCGTAGGAAAGTCTGTGTTTGGGGACAGTGGTCTGCAGCTCACTGATTTCCACACAAAGTGATCACATTAGTGCAGTGGACAGTTAGCAAAACAAACAAACAAAAAAAACCCACACACAATGTTTGGTCCAACAACCGAATTCATGGGTTTGTGGTTAGGTAGAAAAAAGCTTGAATGAATGTATTTCTTAGGCTCCTTTGCCCCAAGCAAATGCTCACTTGAGGCTTTATAAGGCTGTTGTGGAAAGAGAAAGGGTGCATTCACGATTCATATGACATGGGAAAAAGGCTTGATTAAAAATATGAACCTTTCAGCTTCCTGTCAACAAAGGAGGGCTCTCTTCTATCTCTTCTATTTGTCATGTATGGATTGTTCAATGAATAGATACACCTATTATTAGAAAAGACTTGTATGAGGGAGGACACTGGGCTCTCCAGTAGCTGGGAGTGTGGCCAGTAATAGGAGAATTAAAACCAATGTCTTTGGTTTGAGTTAAAGCTCTGTTGTAAAGCTCCGTGCTGGTGTCTGTGTGCATTCCTGAGCATGGGTTTAGGCCTCCACGCCTGTGGTTGTTGGCCTACCAAGATAGCAGACTCTCTAGGTCCAACACTTTGGTGCAAAACTGTGTTTATCTCCAGTCTCCACACCAAAAGGTTGACAACTTGTGCATCCCAACAGCTGGTAAGCATGTATACGACAGCCAGACCCGGCTCCAGATGAGAGAAAAGCACGTAGCTTACCTCGAAGATGAGCTGCTGCCGAAACTCCGAGATCTCGGCTTGCTATGCGGACCCGGCCCTCAGACCACTGTGTTGCCTGATGCTGATGGCCAGGTTAGGAGACATTGCTAGTGGTGCTCGAGGAAGCGGAAGCGCGGCAAGTGAGCCGGGGTCCATGCTAGGCTAAATGTTAATGCTAGCTAGCCAGCAATCCCATCCATCTTCCTTGTCAATGTTCGCTCCCTGGGCAATAAACTGGACCACATCTGACTCCAGCAAACCACCCAGCATGAGTTCAGAGACTGTTGTGCTTATGTTTTTACGGAGATATGGCTCAATGACAGTGTTCTGGAGATGGCTGCGGCTACTGGCAACATGCTAATGTATCGAAGGGATTACCGTGATGCTAATCTAAGACACAAAGCAGAGGAGGGGGGCTTTGTGTTTACATCAACTCGGACTGGTGTGTGAACGCTGTGCTGATCTCGAGCTACTGCTCATCGCTGCTGGAGTTTATGGCTGTTAGATGTAGGCCATTTTATCTACTGAGGGAATTCATCGTGCTCATCCCACCTAGCGCTAATGCTAACAAAGTGGTAGCCAAACTGTACAAAGCTGTCAGTGAGCTCCAAAACACACACCCTGATGGACTGTTAATAGCCGCTGGTGATTTTAATCACGCAAATCTCAAAGCAGTTCTTCCCAAATTCTATCACTATGTGGACTTTCCGACTAGGGGTGCGAACACGCTGGACTGTGTTTACACAAACATCCCTGGCATGTCCCGTGCTGAGCCCTGCCCCCACCTAGGATTCTCCAATCCATCATGTGCATTCCAGCCTATGGACCGCTCGTCAGATGTGCCAATTCCGTCCAGAAGCAGACAACAATCTGGCCCCCAGGACCCATCTCTGCTCTTCAGGACTGTTTTGAGCACACTGACTGGGACATGTTCATTTACATTCATTCATTTATGCTTTTATCCAAAGCGACTTCCATCCCCTAACTACAGGGGGCAGTCTCCCTGGAGAAACTTGGGGTTAAGGGTCTTGCTCAGAGACCCAGTGGTGGTGTGCTGAAGGTAGGATTCGAACCCATAACCTTTTGGTCCAAAGGTGAGTATCCTACCCACTAGGCTTCCACAACCCCTGTTCAGAGAGGCTGCAACCTACAACGGCTCTACCAACCTGGAGGAGTATACAACATCGGTAACTGGCTACATCAGTAAGTGCATCGATGACCTCACAGTCTCCAAGAACATCACCAATGACCAGGTGCTCTGTCCGACTGTGGCTGATGTGAGGAAAAACTGCTCAGAGTCAACCCACAGAAAGCTGCTGGACCAGACAACATTCCTGATTGTGTGCTCAGAGGATGTGCAGAACAGCTGGCAGATGTTCTCACAAACATCTTCAACATCTCTCTGAGCACCACTGTCATCCCAACATTCTTCAAAACCACCACCATCATCCCTGTGCCAAAGAAGTCATCAGTGTCCTGCCTCAATGACTCATTGCACTCACACCCATCATCATGAAATGCTTCAAGAGGCTCGTCATGAGGCACATCAAGTCACTGCTGTCACTATCACTGGACCCCTGCAGTTTGCATACCGTCCCAACTGCTCTACAGATGATACCATGAACAACACCCTTCACCTGGCCAAAAAGGACATTTCTGTTAGAATGCTGTTCATAGACTTTTCAGCATTCAACACCATCCTTCTCTCCCTTTGCAACTGGGTCCTGGACTTCCTGACTGGGAGACCTCAGTCAGTCAGGATCGGGAGCACCATCTCCAGAACCACCACGCTGAACACAGGGGCCCCCCAGGGTTGTGTGCTCAGCCCTCTACTGTTCACGCTGCTGACCCACGACTGCACAGCTCAAACCACATCATCAAGTTCGCCGATAACACGACTGTGGTGGGTTTGTTCAGTGGTAATGATGAGGCAGCACACAGAGAGGAGGTGCAATGGCTGATGGACTGGTGTGGAGCCAACAACCTTTCCCTGAATGTGGAGAAAACAAAAGAGATGGTTGTTGACTACAGGAGGGTGCAACGTGATCACTCCCCACTGAGCATCGGCAGCTCCTCAGTGGAGACTGTCCGGAGCACCAAGTTCCTTGGTGTTCACATCACAGAGAACCTCACGTGGACCCTCAACACCAGCTCCATCACCAAGAAGGCCCAGCAGTGTCTCTACTTCCTGTGGAGACTGAGGAGAGCACACCTTCCACCCCCAATCCTCAACATGTTCTACAGAGGGACCATAGAGAGTATTCTCTGTAACTGCATCATAACCTGGTACGGGAATTGCAAAGTTTCGGACCGCAAGACCCTACAGAGGGTTGTGAGGACAGCTGAGAAGATCATTAGAGGCTCTCTCCCCTCTGTCACAGACATTTACACCACACACTGCATCTGCAAAGCCACCAGCATTGTGGACGACCCCACTTACCCTCCTCCCCCCCTGGAAAAAGGTTCCATAGCATATGGGCCTCCACTACCAGGATGGGGAACAGTTTCTTCCCTCAGGCCATCAGGCTCCTCATCCAGAACTGAAGCATAAAACACATATATACACACACACACCACCAACACAGTACCGGTCAAAATACTGTATTTATCCTCAATGTAGCCATTGTCAATTGCACCTGAACGTTGTATTGTTTTGTCTTGTTTAATTGTATTGTTGCTCTTGTGTTCTGTCCTGTTTGCACGTGTGTTTTGTTCTGTGCTGTCCTGTCCTGCTCTTGTGCTGCACCATGGTCATGGAGGAGCATTGTTTCATTTTTACTATGTACTATGTGTACATGGTAGAAATGACAAAAACCTACTTGACTTCACTACTTGACTTGTTACCCAAGCTGCACACAACAACTGGTGGAGATTGTGAGTAGCCACTCCCTAGTGGTGGTGGTTTGTCTGGCTGGGGCCTAGCCACATCTAGAGTCACGCAGCAGTGCCAGCATGAGTGCACAGCCCTGCTTAAGTTTTTGGTTTAGATAATTGGTTTAGTTTATTTATCTGAATAAAAAAGTAAGAATACCATGAGTGTATTTCTGGGTGTGGGTTTAGGCCTACTGGCCTGTGGGCATTGGCCAATCCCAAGACTGGGCGCCACATTTGGAAGAAGGTCACGAAGGAACTCACCCTAATCTTCAAAAGAGACGCTGACAAGCAACCTGGATTGGCCTCAATAATGAACACCTCTCATAATGAAACTTCTTTCAATGGATTAAAGACTGTTTCACAATGGTAATGAAATGCCAACTGATATTAAGGATCTGTTACTTTGGGGGCAGCTCAATTTTCAGTGGAACCCTACCTCAATAAGTCTAGGTTTGTAAAGACCATCTTATAGCTCATTTTTATTTTTCTGAATTTATCTTACACCATCTGTTTTTGACATATGCTTGACAAATTGTCCTGTGGTGTTTCACAGCTATTCTGTGGGGGTGTTTTTGTTTGTTTGTTTGTGAGTTCTTTTTGAAAGTTTGAAACTTCTGAAAGGTGGATATGGAGCCTATGCGTCATACGTCATTGTTCAGTTAAGTACTGTGCTTACTGTTGTTTATTATTTTTTTTTAAAACTTGATCAACTCTGAAAATAATCATATTTCTCAATCTCCTAAATAACATACATGTGATGCAACTTCTGTGTCAAATTGGAAAATTACTTAGGTAGGACATTAACTCTTTCAGAGAACTCCCCTATTCAAAAAGGTCTCAGCATGGGATTATCTTGCTTTCATTTTTCTTGCTCCCTCAGGTGATGACAAGAAAAAAAATCTTAATGGTTGGTCTGGCAAAGTTTAGGAGATTATAGCAAGTTTCCATGGTGCAACAGAAGCTCATCATCAGTGCATGGGTTGGGCAAAATAATGGCCTTCATGTTTTACTAAAACACATGAAATAGGAGACAGGATGAGCAAAAGAGAGAGAGAGAGAGAGAGAGAGAGAGAAAGAGAGAGATACACAAGGAATCAAGTAGAGAGGATATGAGTTATATAATCCTCTTTTATGCCTGCTGAGCAGAGCAGGAAATTGTCAATGCAAATTAAATGATTAAGGATGAAACATCTCTGAGAATAACCTATGCATAAAAAACTAGGTAACTCATCTCTTCCCACATCCTTCTCTGGACCAGAATGCCTCATTAACCAGCTGGAATTTCAACCATGCATATTCAACAATGAGGGTAGGGTATATGGAGAGAGAGACTGTGAGAGTGAGAGAAAGAAAGAGAAAGTAGGAAGCAGAGGCACTAGCTTTTAAAAAAGAAGGGCCTTGGTACAGTACCAGGGGTGTTCTCAGACCATTTATGATGTGGCATAAAATCAAAAATAAATCACTCCCTGATTTCAAACATCTACTCGGGATGACATGGCAGATGAGATTCATCTGTGTCAGAGTCGGTTCTTAGCATAGCATTGAGGAACATATCTCACATAATTAAATTAGGGCACTGCTAGGGAAGTTTTTGGAACAGGTAAATATGGTAAAAATATTGTAGATAAAAAACTATATATTTATTATGTTTTAAGCACTGTAACAAAAAAGATTTTTTAAAAATCATAAATAGCTCAATGACTGACTGATTGAATCAAGAAGTATCTTGCACAGAAAACACATTTTAATTTCTGGAGACTTTTCAACAAATGCGAGCTCAAAGACAAAATGGGTTATTGTCAGGCAGTAAAAGCAAAGATTGTAATGTGAACTAATTTCTGTTTTATATACAAGGTCTCAAAGTTTTTTGTTTTCATTCTGAATTTGCTATTGTGTCTCATTTTAATACAACTTATTTTGATACAATACAACCTGAATAGGCTTAGATCTCCCTATTAAACTCTATTAAACCCTATTAAACCCCCTTACCTGTGACTAGGAATGTGCAACGGCCAACACCGGCCTCGTTGGTGATGTCACAAGTATACGCGCCATAACCCTCACGGTTGAGTGCTCTCACGTGGTACTCAGTCTCATCACGGGTGTCAAACTGCCCCACAGTCAGAAGCCTTGTGCCCAACTTCCACTCGTACTTCAGCACACGAGATGGGTGTGCACGCAGCACTCTGCAGCCTAGGCTGAAGGCCCGGCCCAGGCCCTGACGCATCTCTGAATAAACCGGCTCTACCGCTGGTGGATCTGTGGAGAACAGCAAATCACAAGCCTTTAGAATCAATGCTCATACAGCGGATATTCAGAGAAGTTTGATAGTGTCCTCTTCACACACGGTTCAGGGAAGGTCTGCTGCGGGCATTTGAAGCATTTGACCCTTGTGACAGAGATTCAAGTGGCTTCTTCCTTAATTTATATATGAAAGTCTGTAAGGTCTGTCTGAAGTTGCTGTCTGATGAGCTCTTCATCTTAGACTTAGTAAAATAAAACCTTGTACTGCATATACAAAAAAAACAAAACATTAATTTGTGAAATCCTGCTGATGTGGGTTTGCTCTCTTTCAGTGTCTTTACTTTTGGACACGTTGCTTGTTTATCATTCAAATTGCAAAGCAAATGTGATTGTGTGAAGTTTTATCAATTTATATTTATATTGAGTAATCCATTTTAATAAAGCATTTTAATAAATGCACTGATTCACTCACACATTAGTACATAGGGGACACACTTTAGTGATCAGAGAGGATTACAAAAGGATTAAAGTGGATTACAAAATCCACTTTAAAGTTAATATATGTTTTCAGGTGCATGTGAATGATGCTATGAAAGAGCTTTTCACAGAGCAAGGCAAAAACTCACTATAGCATCTGTGCAGAGACAGCTGTCTGAAAACTTGTGGTATGAGATTTGGGCAGTGAATCACAAAGGGGTTGAGAATCAAGACACATGGACTGTGCACAGAGAAAGACCACAGTCCTCTGTTTGGTAAGAGGTAATCTGATGTCCTCAGAAGGGTTTTTCTGTTGAAACAACATTTGCAGTTTTTCTGTCTAATTCAGAGAAAAGCTCAAAAGATGTGCTCGCTACTGTAGAGCATGGCACTGCAACTTATATCTGCAAAGAGCTGGGCACCACAAAGTGCATATGAACTCAATTCACAGATTCTCAGAGGTTCCACACGGCACATTTCATCAAACTTTTAACACAGCCACTGAAGACTGTAGTTCATCAGATAATTATCTTCAGCATAAGGTGCTATATTTATGTCATACCTTCCATTACAGTTGGCGTATTAAGGAAAATGTTTCATTTCCTTCCCAATTACAATGTTTAATTCTACATATATTCTACATTTTCTTTAATTTATTAATTTTTATAAGATGAAAAGCATCTTATGAACCTATCTGTCTGTCACTCACCTCCACACTCATTAATTCACTCACTAACACAAAAGACAATAATTTAACATATACAATTATATGCAAATCTCTGCGCACCTCTGGTCAAATTCACTAGTTAACACCACCTCTTTATGGAGGACAATGACATATTTCTGTATATATTAAGGCATTATTCTCATTATTTCAATGCCTGTATTGGCTATTTGTCTTCTTGTAATATTTTTTGCTTTATTTTCTACATTGACTGTGGGATATTGGCTTTCAGGATTTGTTGAGATCTAGTAGATTTCTTTCAACCCTCTATCCCCATTACATTTGCAGTCCCCTTGACTGCCCCACAACGGCAGCTTAATAGACCCACCCTCACCCTCGGTTGGTGTTCTTTTATTGAAATACATTTTCTTTTTCTCAGAACCTACTTTTGATGACTGTAACCAATA
Organism: Hydrocynus forskahlii; assembly: GCA_037974365.1. NCBI lineage: Eukaryota > Metazoa > Chordata > Actinopteri > Characiformes > Alestidae > Hydrocynus > Hydrocynus forskahlii. The sequence continues at coordinate 147 of JBBPCX010037460.1, read as the reverse complement.
TATCCAATTTTCTTTCATAAACCCACTATATTCCAATTTTAACCCTTTTGTGCAGATAGGAAATCCAGCGTCATTTGGAACGATTTGTACTTACATCATTTAAGATTCATTATCTAATGTTTTACATGCAGCACACTGGTCATTGAG
>JBBPCX010037429.1:0-15663 GCA_037974365.1 Hydrocynus forskahlii | reverse complement strand
GGGTGGGGCAGGGGCAAGGTGGCGGGTGGGGGAGGGGCAAGGTGGGGGGTGGGGCATGGGCAAGGTGGGAGGGGCCTGCTTGCAGTACCATGCGCTAATGTTTACAGTGTATAGCAATTGCTCGTAGATGAACATCAGCACGGTTGTCCAAAAAACAAAGAAGTAGAATACTCTAGTTAATGTGTGTATTCATACACCATTTACACACATACCTGATGCTATCTACCTTTACATTTGCGACAGTAGCCTGCTAACTGGGCTGTTAGCTGTTAGCTGCAAAGCTAATGTTACGGCATGTTACGGGTTGACTTACTTGTCCAGGGAGAGTTGGTACTGATCTAGAATTAATTTTCAGCCGTTCTTTACACCTATCGCAATTTCTAGCCACTGCAGGACCATAGGCAGGCTAGGGGAACTCATATTAATGTTAAAAAATCTCACAAAGTGAAATTTTCATGTCATGGTACCTTTAAACACATTACATCTAGATTTACTCATGAACTATTGTTGCAGTTTTGTATCAGTTTAATCTTACTTTGAAAATGTCCAGATGCTCACAAGTGGAAGAGAACTGAATATCCATATTATTTCCCATCTAGTTGCATCACTTCAGTAGTTTGTTATTTAAATTGCCTGTCTCTGCAATTTAGGCCTTGGAGGAAAACTCATCTGAAGATACCTGCTCCTCATTTTCGCCATACCTTTTTTATGTATTTTATGGAAAGGATGCTTGACTGCAAACAATGAGAGCCATAGTGATTTATCTTTTTTCTTTGATTACCTTTAATTCCACTTGGATCTATTTAGCGCCATAGAAAAAAAAATGCATATTTGACCATGATTTAACTAATTGGTGCATAGTTTATTGCTTTATCTCAAATTGTCTCACTCAAATTGAAGAATTAAATGCTAGATTGTAGTTGTATAAAATGCCTCCTTTTCATTTAATCCACTTGGTGAAAAAATAAACAAAACATGCTGCATTCTGTCTGTTTAGACTGATTATCCCATTTCGCACCAATTCTAATTCCTTGTTATCTGCTATACTGATTGGAAGCCTGCAGCACAGGGACACTTAATATCGCCGTAACAGCACAGTAATGGCCAGAGAAAATGCTCATGTCTGGCAGCCAAACACAAGCGTGCTCTTCATCGGCTCAGCTCTATTTCTAATTAACATAACAATCGCACATATTGACAAATGGGACTCGTTAATACTCTTTAGGACAGTTTCGTTTCTACCCATGGGCTTTATCTCTGACTCTTTCCATTTTCATATTATAGCACGTCTGCAAGTGAGGCCTCAGTCCCAAGCTCATTTTGGTTTCTGTACAAAAATGACCTTGTAGCATTAATTTCAATTAGAACAGTGCATTGATGGACCCCAGGCACTGGTGCATGGCAGTGCTAGGAAATTCCACCCCTTTGTCCAATGAAAAAGTTCACCACAGTTGAACTCCTGACTGAATGTGTAATCCTGTCTCAGCTGACTGAAAATGGGCTATAAGAAGGGCTTCGGTTGGTCAAGTAGACTTTGAGTAAGATGGAGAGGAAACTAATCACTGTTATCAGCTCACATACAGAGACTCTAAAGATCAAGTGACAGAGCTAAGACTAACACAGAAAGCAGGCTAGCTAATCAGTTTAGCTGATTCCTGTAAGATGCATGGCTGTAAATCTTTACAACGATTTTCATCAGTCTCCCGGTAGGTTCTCAGGGCCTTTGGAGGAAAAACAGTCCCTAAACATCACTGAGCTTTCATTGTACTTTACAGTGAACATGGGGTTCTTTTCTAACTTCACCTCTTTTTACACCAAATCCACCTTTAGTGTTTGTTACCAAAATCTCTATTTTGGTCTCATTTGACCTCACAACCAAGTTCCACTAGTGAGCTTCAGGCACCTACTTTAATTTTTTTTTCTTCTGGCACATCTTGCTGCCATGAAGTTGGTGCCTAATTGGACTCATTGACTTCAAAATTCTATCTGTAAATCTCCAGTCTTGATTAATGGAGAATTTTTTGTCTCTCTAACCATCCTCTTCTCTGGTAGAATAAACCTGTGTCCTCTGCCACTACAGCTCTAGTTGTTTTAAATGCCTTATATAACACTCTAACAGCTGATATGGTCGATATGTTTGGCCTGTAAACCACTGCAAGATTTTATGAAACTCAAGACTCTTTTGTGTCATTTTATCAGTTTTCTTTTCTTGATGTTGCGTAGTGATTTTGACTTCTGTGTTACACCACAATTACACCCCAGTGAAATGGAAATTTGAGGATGACAAATCCTGAACAATTAGAGGATTTTAAAGTAACTTATAAGGGTTTTTTGACTGAATGTTGGATTTCTCTCAGCTTTCAGTGTGAGCAAATAAATTGCACAGGCCTTAAAAAAAAACTTTACTATTAGTGCCAATAATGATGAACCTGACTTGCTTATTATGTACATCACACCTCTTATGAGAAGAATAGCAGCTGATATAGGGCGTGTACCTGCCAGCTGCAGTACTCCTTGTGTGTAGTTTATAAAATACTGGGGCAGGCTCATCAGCATTGGAGAAAGTTCATGTCCAATAGAAGCTTTCATCAGGTCATACTGATGGTGTTATTATGTGATAGAAGAAACCACCTGCAAAATATGATTCCCTGGAACAATAGATTACAAAAATGGGAGAAAATGGGTAAAAAATTAATAACTGCGGTTCAAAGAAAGAACATTCCATGTCACAGATGAAATGTAGCACCATGTCTCAAAAGAATAAAAGACTTAAAAGAGCATATTTATCCCTCTCTGGGAGCAGTGCAGTCTGGGCTTGAGAGATTTCTTCTATCTCCCTAGCTGCCAGCCTGTCCCTTACTGATGAGGACGCCTCTGTAGGGGCCTGTCCTCCTTTATAGTTGAATGTAAAGAATGAGCTAGTCCATTACAGCCCTGCAGAAAGGCTCTTCAGACCGGAACAACACAACAGAGTTGGGCAGAGGAACATGTCAGCACCTGAGGTATTTTATTTGTTTGACACCGTACTCCAAGAGTTTTTGGACAGTGACACTTTTTCATTTTTTTCTTCCGCCATCTTATATCTTATTCTCAGAGTGTTCCAGTCTGTACATGTAAGAGATATTGTTGTATTTTGTCTTGTATTTCTGGAATGCATATTTTACAGGAGATGAAGGAAACCCTCTTAAAAGGCCCAGGTCTTGGAAAATAGATTTTTTTTCATTTGTTTGAAATGCAAGAGTTTAGGTGGCAACTAATTACTCATTTACATACATCGGCCTTCAAGGCATAACAACAAAAACAGCAGATTGTCACGTCAGAATGAGGGCAGGCGCAAATGCAGACTTCCATATCAATATCTTTTTATTAAACAAAGAAAACAGGCATGAGGGCCAGAAACAAAACTCAACTCTCTAACCAAAAGAGATAGGACAATATACAAACAAAGCTAGTATGACAGTGGAATGACACTAAATGTCTGACACAAAAATACTTAAATCCAAAACCAAACTCTTCACAAACCAATAACCAAACACAAACACTTAACCCTAACTGCACACATCTGTAACTAATACGACACAAGAAAACCCATCACCACTTCATAATAAAAGTTCCCCAGAACCAAACTCAACTTTGGCGGCCTCTAGCGGCCACTGACCGGACATGTCACAGATATTCTAAGGCAGGGGTGTCAAACTCATTTACACAATGGGCCAAAATTTACCACACAAAAAGGATTAACATTTATCGAACAGTCTAGTACTGACATATTATGGAGGATTAGGAGTGCCAATATGTTAGGAGTGCAAATATATAAATATGTCAATAATTAAATACTTAAATGTGTCATTAAATATTTATATATTGCACATTTAATTAATTAACAATGTTTTTATTTCCAATTTTAAAAAATTAATGACACATTTAAGTAATTATGTTTTTATTTCCCATTTTAAATAATTAATGACATTTAATAAATTATATTTTTATTTCCCATTTTAAATAATTAAAGTCCCATTTAATTAGTTATGTTTCTATTTACCATTTTAAATATTTAATGATACATTTAAGTAATTATTTCATTTTGGCAATGTTCCGCACATCATGAATTGATATTATCTGTCAGTCTGGCCCATCAAAGTCAGTGGGCGGAACAAACGCTGATCTGCCGTGATCTTGTTCAGATGATTGTTTTTGTCTGAAGCTGTGTCCTTCCAATATGGTGCTGCATATGATGACAGATATTTTAGAGGTTGCAAACAATAATGAAGCAGGTGAAGCAGGTTGGTCACTTATTTGCAGCTTCCTATTCGTTTGGCTTCTTATTCGGCAGTGTGTGAATCCGAGGCTGAAGTTTAGCTCCTTATTCGCCGTGTAATTTTGAGGAGTGTTCACGGGAGCGAAAGTTGAGCAGTATACATTTCTCTCGTCTTGTAAATGTAATAAAACCTTTAATCAATGAAGTACTGCGTGAGGTGGTCTGTTTCTTTGTTTAACTCATTCTTATAAAACGTTGCTTAAGATTGAACACATTTATGAAATGCATAATTCCCAGCACACAGCAGGTATTCCACTGCATTGTGCAGATTCATTTGAATAAGAAGCCAGGTATCCCAGATCATTTTGGAGGTTTAAACTGCTTTGGGTCAGGCAAATATCAACTTCCCAACACACAGCAGACATCCCACTATGAGGAAAAAGTGGAATTATGACTGCTTTTGGGACATAAACAAATTTTCAAGGGCAAGGGAAAAAATAAAAAAATACAGAATATGTGTATCTCAATAGTTTATATTAAAGATTATATTTTGTATTTGCAAGGTGATATTTTAATGCAACTAGCACCATAAGAAAATGCAACTTATTTAATTTAAAAAGATGAAGTGGCTTCCTTAAGAGTAAATAATCACAACAATAATATAGGTGTTACACTCTGTTTACATATTACTTGTAGATCAGTAGAATTCAGCTTTTAAAGCATTTAAACCATCCTTTCTGAGTTAAGGCACTGCACTAGTTTTTATAGTGAGTTTAGAGGCTAAATAACTTCTGTGAAATTTCCATGCAACTCTTCAGTCACATTAAACAGTTCAAAAATAATCAAACAATATAAAACTATCTGTCATGTATAATTTATTTCCACATTTGCACCTTTGTATTATGATAATGGGAAGAGAGGAGAAAATGAAAAACATTGCACCATTCACACAGCTGTGTGAATGGTGCAACCGTCCCAGAAACGGTTCTTGGAGCAATGTCATCTTCTTTAGAAACCCTTGTTTGTAAATGTAACCCTTTTCAAATATAAAGAACCTGTACATGATGTAAAGTAATTTTGTTCATTTAAAGTGAGTAAAATCTGCTTCAAAATGAAAGCAGACACCTTAACCAGAATAGATCATTGATTCTGTAGGACAAAGCCAAAACAAAACATGTCACTTTGCTGACACTTTTGGCGCTCACTGCTGATGACAGCTCTGATGTACTGTGTGACAGAAATTAACACCAAATTGATTATGTTAAACCAGAGAGCAGCAAAGTCCCATTAAGCCATTACACCGCAGTATATCACCCTCACAGGTTTTAATGCAGATTTATGTGGTGGATTTACAGTAAGTATGTTTAATAATACCTATAATTTAGCTGTAGCAAGAGATGTGGTGATAGGAGCTTCATCACTAGAAGGCATTAAGTTATGGCCTTAAGATAAGATGACTACAAAATTTGGAGCACTCAGAAGCAGCTTATTTGTTTCACTTGCAACTGCTGAATGTACAAATAGGTCATAAAACTCACATCGCTTTATTACGACAAAATTATGAATAATAAGCACTTTTAAATACATTCTATAATTTATGTATTGAGAAGATATGGCAATGAGGAAGATGCTTCAATTCAACAAATCAAGAAAGCAAAAAAATATTGCTGACATGCTCATATGTCATTCACTGATGTTTAGCGGCTATTTTTGATGTCTATCCTGTTTGTTCAAGATGTACACTTAAACAAGTCACCACACAGTTCATTACATGAAATGAAGACACTATATAACCTACTGAGATTAGAACATTTACAAAAGGCTGCTTAACTGTGTACTGCTCAAAGATTTCATTAACTTTCCTAGTTACTTATATTTCCTTTCCTGTTAATATTTAAAGAAACTTCGTCCATTCTTCACTGCTGCCCACACAAATGGATGGATTTTTCTTTTTCAGAGCCCCATAAGATTGCAACAGATTTTAATTGTATAAAGCACATTTACATTTTTCCCAGTGGAACCATTACTATCCATGAAATAGGTGATAGGCTGTACTGGGTCGAGGAACAAAAATGTGTGTGGAAAAAACAAAAATAAAACTGCGTACAGTTTCACATTTTGGTAAGCATTCCCACTTCTTCACTCCCAAAAATATTAAGTGTTTTGACTTTAAAAAAGTAAATGACTCAGCAGCCTTAAAGCAGGTCTTGATGCTTATTAATGTTAATTTACTGTTTTGTATTCTGTTAATTTACTGTTTGAACTGTACGTCTCTACGTAACAAGCTTACCTTACCATTGTAAAAAATATAATTTCAATGTTTGAACTTTGAATAATAGAGTAAAACATTGATGATTGTTCTGTAAATGTGTACAAATGAAGCCTGTAATTTATTAAATGTTTATCTTGTTTCATTTTGACCTCCCATATCACTGTGAGTCATCACTAGAAGAACAACAGATTCTGTTTTTTCTGTGTTTCATCTTCATTTCTTGAAACTGCCAGAATTTCACTTTGATGGCACCAAAGTGTGCGGCTTATTTTCGCTTTCTCACCATCTCTGAAACAGTTCTATTTAAGAGATGTTTAGATTCAGCAGTGCAGACAGTAATTAGGTCTAGGTGTGTCAGTTCTAATTGATCCCAGTTATCCACAAAATGTGTAGAAATTATTCAAATAAAGGAATGGTCATTTAAAAAATATATTTTGTGCTTATTTATGTTGTTTTGTATAACATTTTTGTGACATAAAGAACGTACCTTTTTTTCCTAGGACTGTGTGCCTGCTATATTAAGCACATTAAGCCTATTTTACAAGTTCAAAATAAGTGATAAGTGGTGCAACACTACTTCAGTCAAGCAGCGAACAATGCTGTCAGGCATGGAATGATTAAAAACTGGGAACGCATAGACGTTTACCTTCTAAACAGATACCCTTTAATGAAGTTCTCTCAGAGAATGCTGAACTAGATGTCTGTTAAGTACAGTGAAAACACAATTAGAAAGTTTAACTTCTCTAAAAGTTTGATGCTCGTGTTTTTTTCACAAATCACTTTTACATAGGTATAAAGATAAGTGATACTCTTTGGTGCACAGTCCTTTATATTAATATAGTAGTAAAGTGCAAAGTTTAACACAAAATGTTTAAAGAATTTAAAATTATAAGTATAAAACAAGGTAAAGTAAAGGCTGATGAAGTTTGTTTTAGGCTGAAGGTGTAATGGGAATTGTCGATATAAGTCCGTGGTGATACAGTTGAGATGTGTGAATGGTGGGTCTAGGATCAATACACCACTGCTCCTGGCTGTTCAGCTGCCTGATGGCCTGGGGAAAGAAGCCGCCTTGGAATCGGCTGGTTCTGGGCTTAATGCTTCTGTACCTTCTGCTGCTTGGCAGCTGAGAAAACAGACAGTGGCTTGGGTGTGGGAGTCCTTTATAATCTTCCTATTCTTCCTCAGACAGTGAGTGGTGTGTAGCTCGAGGAAGGTCAGGAGCTGAACCCCAGTGATGTGCTGAGCCGTCCACACCACCCTCTGCAGCTCCTGTACAAGGCAGTAATAGTCAAATCAAACCAAGTCAAGTCAAATTTATTCACAGAGCACATTTTCATACACAAAGGTTATTCAGAGTGCTTTACAAGAATATAATTTAAAAACTAATATAGAATAAAATAAAACAAAATCAGAAGAAAACATACATAGAATACATAGAAAATCAATAAAAGAAGATGAAAGTGCAATAGAAGTAGTTTTTAAAGCTAGAGCAGATCTGATGCTGATGGGCAGTTTGTTCCATCAGTGAGCAGCATAGTAACTAAACGCTACTTCTCCATGTTTCTTGGTTTTGGTTAGAACTCTAGCAGCAGCATATTGACTGCAGTCTGGATGCTCCCTACAGAGCAGGTATAAAATATCACGAGGATGCAGCACTCATGCCAGTCTTCCTCAGCCGTCTGAAGTACAAGTGATGCTGTTGTGCCTTCTTCACCACTTGCGTGTTGTATCATATCCACGTAAGCTGTAAAGAAGCTGCTGATCCTCTCTACAGAGTTTCATTAATGGTCATGCAAGTGTGCACCTTCTCCTACTTTTCTTAAGACCACTATCAACGGCTTCGTACTGTTGAATAAGGTTATTTGGTAACTTTTAATACTAATGGTTATGTTCCATGAGTCATTGTGTCAGGAAGCTAACACCATCTCTGCAGGCTGCCCTGTCATTGTCAAAGATCAGGCCCTCAATTGATGTGACGTCTGTGAATTTAACGGTGACACTGGAGCAGAGTCTGGCTGTGCAGTCACATGAGCACACATCCCTGTGGGGGTCTGTTGTTGAAGATCGCTGAGGAGGAGGTGATGCTGACCATCCTTACCACCTGCTGACACCCTGTCAGAAAGTTCAGGATCCAGCTACACAGAGAACTGCTCAGACTCAGCTCCGAGAGCGTCATGTTTATCCTCGAGGGGATGACGCATCTGACACAAGAAGTCAAAGAAGACAACTGTCAGTAACACCCTTAGTAAATAACAAATAATCCAAATGTCTATGAAGAAGCTACATTTCTCTTTCATATTAGACAGGTGACTGATATATGGTCCCAATATACTGGGCCAAGCACATGAAGGCTGACTGGGAGGTTAGGCCTACTGTTGTAGTCATGATTGGATAGATGGGAATATTATGTCTTTGTAGGAACCTGTACCTTTAGGAAACTTTTAGGAACCCATACACTATGGCTCAAAGGCCTGTGTAAAAAAGGATGTCATTATAAACATATGTAAAGTATGTGAAAAATCAAGGTAATGGATTAATTGTATTGGAACATGGCTCTTGGTGTTGTTAACATCATTATTTCATTAATTCTAATAGCATGTTTTGATGAATCACTTCAATCCTGTACTTTATTGTCACACATTAGCTGACTGTTAGCTGGCGTTGTATTAGTTGTACAGTGATCGCAGAATAGCATTAACAAACGACAGCAGAGAACAAAACATAAAGGCCACAGTCATGGTCCAATCAAATCTGAGCATAAACCATATCTCTGGCTATGTAGTACGTGTGTATGCTGTAAATTAGTGTTTTCAGAAGTAGGAATATCCCTTGTACCTGCATGTTTGTACCATTACTCTGGAGATTATTCTTATGCATTAATAAGACCTGATGAACAAAATGTGGCTAGACAAAATTTTGCTTTGAGTCTCCAAATCACCATGGCTGTTACTGCGGATTATGATTTACTCGAGGCTGTTATTGCTGATTTGTTGTGAGGACTCTTGTAACATCCTTTTAGTGTTTTCAATCAGTGGCCTGTTCCCTGAGGAGCCACTCAACCCTTCCTATTAGACAGACATCATTCAGCCACTCTGCTTGTTATGGACAGGCCATTGCAGACGGGCTCTATGCTCCAATTCCAGACACAGACAATTTCCCTGGCATACTTCAAAGAGATTTCTGGGAATAGGCAAAAGGTCTTCAGAGAAGGCAAGAAGGCACTGAGAAGAAAAAAGAGAGAGAGACAGAGAGAGAGAGAGAAAGAGAGAGAAAGAGAGAGAGACATACAAAGATGGATATAAAAGACATACATATTCAGAAAGAAGAGTGAAAGTGCCTGAAGAGAGGGAGATGTGAGAGATAAAAGATTCTTTATGAATTCATCTCACCAAATTCCTACAGCTTCTAAAGGCTCTCTTAGAAATCCATAGACTGCTGCATGTGAGAATAGCATCCCAGTGGTGCAATTCAACAAAATTATATTTATGAGCACACATACATTTCAGTGCAGATAATGCTCAGATCTGGACAACACAGCTTGCACACGTCTCAACAGCAAATGTACTTTATCACAAAAAGGAGTGCTTGATCATCATAATTCATCAGACCCACTGACTACAAGTAGATTTCTTCATATACCTTGGAGAGCGAAACTGAAGGGTCAAATCTGTCAAAGAGACAATAGCTCACAGGAGCACAACACCAGATTTTACATGTATCTTCTGAAGTGCCATCGAAAATTTACCCTAATAAAGTACTCTATATGATGTCCAATAGCACTTGACTGACTCCAGAATTGCATGCATTTATATTTACAGGGGCTGTCTTGTGGAAAGCTGAATTTCCCTCACTTTTATTGCAACAAAAATGTAATGCAAAAACTCTTTCAAAATCATCATTCACTCCCAAATCAGTGCACCTCATATATGGAAAAGTGCAGAAACAACTCTTTTGGAATTCTGTGATGACATAAATACCAGCATATTTGCACATAGCTGCCTTCAGGAATTTAGCCCATTTAAGGATTAAAAGTTGAAACAAGTGTTTCTTCACGAGCAGCATGGATCATTGCCAACAGCACAACAAATGGTAAATTGTCATATACATATATATATAATACACAATAACCCGCGGTGGGGTTATGGTATGGGCAGGCGTATGTTATGGACAACAAAAACAGGTGCATTTTATTGATGGCATTTTGAATACACAGATACCGTGACGAGATCCTGAGGCCCATTGTTGTGCCATTCATCCACGATAATGCACGGCCCCATATTGCAAGGATCTGTACACAATTCCTGGAAGCTGAAAACATCCCAGTTCTTGCATGGCCAGCATACTCACTGGACATGTCACCCATTGAGCATGTTTGGGATGCTCTGGATCAGCGTATACGACAGCGTGTTCCAGTTCCTGCCAATATTCAGGAACTTCGCACAGCTATTGAAGAGGAGTGAACCAACATTCCACAGCCCACAATCAACAACCTGATCAACTCTATGTGACGGAGATGTGTTGAACTGCGTGAGGCAAATGGTGGCCACACCAGACACTGACCCCCCCAGTAAGGCAAAACTGTGCACATTTCAGAGCGGCCTTTTATTGTGGGCAGTCTCAGGCACACCTGTAATATTCATGCTCTAATCAGCACCTTGATATGCCACACCTGTGAGGTGGGATGGATTAACTCGGCAAAGGAGAAGTGCCCAGTGCTCACTAACTCACTAACACAGATTTAGACAGATTTGTGAACAATATTAGAGAGTAATGGGTCTTTTGTGTATGTAGAAAATGTTTCAGATCTTTGAGTTCAGCTCATGAAAAATGGGAGCAAAAACAAAAGTGTTGTGTTTATATTTTTGTTCAGTGTATATATATATATATATACATACATACATATATATTGAAGGCACAGTAATAAAACAACCTGTTTGATTCCAAGGCTGAGGTTCCTGACCCCAATCCTGGTGACCTCTTTCACAACAAGGAGCTTGTTAATTAGTTAATAAGGTGTGACAAAGCACAAAAATGTGCACAGTGTGGGGGCACCTGATTTGTGATTGGGAATCCCTGTTCTAAGGGATAAAGAGAGGCTGGAAAATGGTCATTTAAAAATGGAAAAAAATATATGGTTGCCTGAGGTCAAAACATTACAAGTGAACCTCAGGAGAAAAATAAAATGCTACAAAAATGTAAGGTATGGCCCCTTTAATTAAAAAAAACTGCTACAGCACTTCTGGATCTGCAGCTATAGACAGCTTTGTCGTTGCATTTCACTAACACACAATTGTGTTGTTAGAGTCCAATACCCTGGAGCAGGCCTGTAGCACATTTTGAGGTCCAGCAGCTCTATCCAATTCAATTTTTTATGCTCTGGTGAGCAGATATATATTTATTTGGTTGGACACATGGGCATCATAAGGTGGAACATTTCCAGCCAATCTCCAAGTACAACATGCTCTTTAAGCTTAGCTCCTTACTTCCTTGCCAGACACCTTGTTGCCTCCCCAACTGACTGGCAAACCCCCTTCTCTGCATTTAAACACAGTAGCACTCAAATAGGCCAGCCATACGCTTCGTCCCATCTGCACTCTGCTGATAAGTTCTCTAAATCCATCCATTTCTCCATCAAATGACATAATCCCAGATGGCTTCAGAGAAGAGATATTACTTATTGTTTACTGTGTGATGGACTGTGGGGAAAACATTTTTCATGTGGTCGAATGCAAACTGCTTATGGCTGCATGTTATAAGCCTAGCATTAACAAAAAAGGCTCTTTAGGTTACCTGCATCCAGACAGACCTCAGCACATTAGCTTATTAATTTAAGCCATTCATGTGAAAGGCTTGGACATGACCGGTAGAGCAAGCTTCACTGTAGTGTTATGAAACGTGAATTATGTATAAATACAGAGGTTTAAGGGACACAACCTAAAGCCCCTGTCCTCTTGCAGATATGTAATACAAAGAAAAAAGATTACAGCAGTTTAGCCATTTCATTCATGGTGAAGTGAAATTTAGCCCCTTCCCAGGTTCCCTCATGGTTTGTGTACTTATATACATGTTTCTTGAAAGTAGTCAAGTGTATTTCATTTCTCAAAAGTGTTAGACCACAAAAAGTCACCCATTCCTAAATGCCACATGAAAGCGAGATATTGGACTAAGAATATATGTTTATGAATAAGAAAGAGAATATTCTCATTTTCAATGGAAGTTGTGGAATTCTAAAGAAATCAAACAGTAAGCTAGAATGGTGATAGTAGCCAAAGTTAGTAGTTTAGCAAAAAAGCAAAGGAGAACTAGTGCGGTTGTCTAAAGTGGGGTGTCTAAAGAGGGGTGTTGGTAACTGTAAAGTGATCGTGTTACAAACAAGCAAATCAACAGCATTGTGACTGTACTTTCATCAATTAGCTACATCTTTCTGCCATCTGCCAGGTCTGTTTCAGTTCGTGAAAATGGTGAATGGAAGCAAAGCTGAGGACGAGTGTCATGTCCAAAAGAATTGATCGATAATTATTTTCTTGTGAAGGGAAAGCCAGTAGGCCTAATCTCTGTAGAAGCCCTTACTGCTCTCAAGAAAAGAGGTATTGAAAGGCATCACACTACCAAGCACTTTATACCACTCTAATAGGAACAGTGCAAGCTGGAAAAATTAAGGTGCTTAATAAGAATTTAGTAGTGCAGCTGGCTACTTCCCTGGGACCTGAAAAAGGACAGAGTGACAAATTATGTGCCAAGCATTTTCAGCCCTCGCACTGAAATGGTGAAGTGAGTCTCAGATCAAATGCATTGCTTTTTACTTGATTGGGACCATGTATTTGTGATTTTACCCATTAGTTGGCTAGTATGTTTCATCAGCTATGACCTGTGATCAGACACAACATTATTAATCTGGTTCCCCATGGAAAAAAGTTTCCCCTTTCTTGGTATTAAGCTGCTGGACTCAGTGGAAGTGAAGTTCCATGCAGCTCTACCACACTGAAAGCATTGTAGAGAGGTACTGTTTAACCATAAACTCAAGCTCCTGCTACACTCGTGTAGATGTGACAGAAGTTTGCTATACATTTAGGGAATTTATCAGACTTAGTATTAGTCAACTTTATCAGCTCACTGATTTCAAACTAAAAGATGAAATTCAGTGAAATACGTCATGACGTCGGCTGAGGTTAAATTGTAATATAAAGTATAGAGATTGTCAAATTTGAATGAAATGTCCCTTTCTATTCAGTATAAAGTCAACACCTACCTGCTTCACAAAGACATGATATAACACATTCATATTCTTGAAAAGACCTTGCATTTTTAGTAAAGAAATATGTCACACTTGTGTGTACTTTAGCTAAACCTCAAAGTGCAAGTGTGCATTTTGATGCAAATCAAACACTTGCAACAAATGCATTGTTGTAGCCTTCAAAAGTTTTCTGACACAGTTTCAATATGAACATACACACAGGCATACATTTCAACCCAGACTGCTATTTGAAAGCCCACCAAAATCGAGGTCATTTACATCTTGTCATTGTCACACCAACACCTCTTAGCTCCAGAAAGGTAACTTTACAGGCGAAGATAAAATATTGACTGTCATAGTAATTTTGAACCATTTCTAGGGTTCCAAGCATGCAGTGCTTAATCCCTATTGATTTTAGTCAGGTTTTACTTTCACTTTCATTTTGCCTCAAAACGCATTGGGGAGCATAATCCGTAAAGTGCACAGCCTTGCAATTTGGCAGGTACATGCTGTATTCCAACCGCTACTCAGGCACCAACAGCCACGCCATTGCGCCAATAGGTGGCACAATAACAAGCACTTTTGCATTGAGTTTCAGCAACTTTGAACCGTAGGTCCGATTTTCAAAATTGTTGTTGCATAGTAGTCCTTGGTATCAGCCGAATCAAATGAGATTTTTTGTATAATATTCAGAACCAACTTTTGCGGACTAGTCCCTGTTTTTTCGACAAGTCTGCACAATTGTGGTCTCGTTGGAAACGCAAGACACTCATTGTCAATAATTATTAAAAACATGCAAAAAGAGCATGGCCGGCATATGCAAACTAAGCTTGTCGGTTTTTGCCTACAACGAGTTAAACTGCAGTTACGCATAAGCCCTTGTGTCAACACTTACCAAACTTTGTAAACCCGTGCAAGGAATCACTCAACAGCAGTACCCCATTTGTATCCATATTTACCACTTGGTGGCGCTATGACAGGTTACAGAGCACTTACAGCACGAAATTGCCTCTATCTCTCCAACCGTGTAGCCAATTAGCTCACAAATGTCACGTTTCTGGCTGCGGCCACTGGGGGGGGCTACTGGACCTTAAATCTGTCCACAGGTGTGGACGATTATTCAAGGGCTGATTGCCCAGGGACATGATATTTAAGGGGCTCTGTCCCCAGCCAGGTTGTCGTCACATTCATGTTTGGCTGTGTCTCCTCATCTACCCCTCTCTCCTCATTCACCTCCTTGTCCTCTCGTCTGGCCCCGTGCCTTTTCATTTGTAGTGTACTTTAGTGTGTTGTGTGTAATAAAACCCCTATGATGGAAATCCGCACCTGTGCCTACCTCTCTCCTTCTCGGTCCGGATCGGACCGTCCCGTGACAGAATGTGACGACCCAAAGCAAGGCGCAGCGGATTTTTCCCAGTCCTCACCCGGCTCATTTCTCCCCTCCAGCACACACCGGACCCAACGAATCCAAGATGGCGGCGCCCATAACAACAGTGAAATGCCAGTTGGGCTCTCCAGCATCACAGGTTCCCCAGCCCGCGTATCCGGTGAGCTTCCTCCCCCCCTGTCAGAGAGATCGCTCCGTAATGGAGTTCACTACGGAGTTCCACGCCCTGACAGCTTCGTCGCTTGGAACTCCGTCTCTCCTCCCAGCTTAGCCCACTCCGACTCCGTGCTGAACCCCCTGTCAGCACTACAGCCTTCTCCTCGGCCGCTCCACCCAGCGCTTCTCAACTGATCAGTCCAATCTAGGTCAGTCCAGTACAGCTTCCCTGAGTTCAGCTGTGTTTAGTTCACTTAATTTAAATCAGTGGTTTTCAACCTTTTTTGAACAAACGCCCCCTGACCTCATCATGAGCATCTTGAAGAAAAAAACAAAAAAAAGGGAGAAAGAGGAGA
>JBBPCX010037418.1:0-15666 GCA_037974365.1 Hydrocynus forskahlii | reverse complement strand
TATATATAAAATATGGTGTTATGTGAAATGAAATAAAAGTCAAAACATCAAAATGAAATATATACGGAATATTACATTTAAATATATTCAATATAATATTTTATACTATTATTATTAATCTAATTATATTATTTTGTGTTATGTTGTATTATATTTAAAATGATCCATTTTTAATATTATATTATATTATATTATATTATATTATATTATATTATACTTCTATAACATAGATCATCACATTCTTCACAAATTTGTGGAGCTCATGCCAGCTCAAGTGCAACATACGAAATAGTCAAAAAGATTTGGTCTCTACCAAAATAACTATTTTTATGCTGATTATTATGTACATTATATAACATTTCATAATGCATGGACTACTAGAAACAGTTCATACTGTAAGAGATAATATAATAGTAATCAATATCCAATGATAAATACTAATTTACTGTGATTACATTTTTGGCCATTTTGGTGCTGCTCTAATGTCAGACCCGACATCATAATCGGTATCATTAAAAGTTCTGTAATGTGAAGTGAGGCAGGCCAAGCGTAGCAGCAACTGATTACACTCAGTGAAGTCGAGATGAAGCGAAGCCAAACGAGTCTCTCAGTCTAAAAGCATGACCAAACCACAAAGCCCTGTCCAACACATCTCCCCCTCAAAGCTTTGACATCATCCCAGTGACACTGCTCAGCCCTCCAGCTCCCTGACGCCATCCCTGGAAGCTTGTCAAGTGACATAAGAGGGCAAAGTGACGGATGGATGTTATGACATCAGCCCAAGGTTCCATAAAAAAAAAGAATGTTTTCTTCCACATTTCCCCAAACTCATCCGGAGAGGGGAAAATAAAACTGTCCTAATGTTGAGTCTTGTTTGGTGATTTAATAAGTACGTTTCAAATGTCACGTACTATGTGGTGCTTTTAGAGGGGAAAAAGGAGCGCGACCGGGCGAGAGGCCTGGGATAACATCACATCTTTAACGACAGTCACA
Source organism: Hydrocynus forskahlii (assembly GCA_037974365.1). Classification (NCBI taxonomy): domain Eukaryota; kingdom Metazoa; phylum Chordata; class Actinopteri; order Characiformes; family Alestidae; genus Hydrocynus; species Hydrocynus forskahlii. The sequence continues at coordinate 14,673 of JBBPCX010037418.1, read as the reverse complement.
CTAAGATCAGTGTATCTGTCAGGATGGCAATGCTTACTTGAACTGAATATCATTAGTACAACAAAGAATGCACATCTCATGTATGATACCTGATGATACAATCATTAAATGTGTACAATACCATAATGAAACGTTGCATATGTGAATTGTGTGTGGATATTAAATTACAAACATCAAATCGCAACTTTCCACATTTCTTGAGAGACCAGCTTTTCTGTTCTACTGTACAAAGTACAAAGTACAGGAGAACAGAAAAGCTGGTCTCTCAAGAAATGTGGAAAGTTGTGATTTGATGTATGTAATTTAATATGTGGCAGATAGAGATAAGGTTGAAAAATGCTGAAGTATTCCTTTAAAGACCTAAAAAGGTTTCTAATAGTTTACTGTAAATGCTGGGTAAATATGTAGTGGACAAATTGAGGGTGATATTAGGTTTGTGTGTTTGTGTGTGTGTGTGTGTGTGTGTGTGTGTGTGTGTACATGTCTGTGGGTGTGTTAGAAAAGATGAGTTTACCTTTGAAGGAATGGGGAACTTGGTTTGCTCGGCTTTGCCTGGTGTGTGTATGGCAGTGAGAGGAGGAGGCCAGGAATGGGTCATTTCCTGTAAGGGAACAGCATTCGCATGGGTTAATACTCTGGTTTACACACACAGACAAATACACACTGAGGCTTGTTTTTACACAGTGTCAGGGCCTGGAGTCTGATGCATGGCCTTTATGAGCTATAAACACAGGAGTGTGCAAAAGTCTGAACATCCCGGTCAAGCAAACAACGTAAACAAACAGGAAAACAGGAGATTTAACATATAAAATGTGCTATAACTTGCATACATTATATTCAGCAACAAACATTAATTGTGTATTACATGTAAAGAAGTGAGTTAACTTATTTTCACCTAAAAATCAATACAACCACTGTTGTATCAGCCTGCTGTCTGGACAAAATATCCAAATCTCTCTCTCTCTCTGTATATGTATAGATATATAGATATATTACAGCACACAGTTGTTCTATTCTATTACAGTTTTGTACACTGTACAAATCTTGTTTCCAATGGTTTTGTTCGTATTGCTATTTGGAATACACTTTTCTGTATATTTTTACTCCCTTAGTGTATACTACGCAAATTTCTCTTTATTTTACTCTTAATTATATAGGACGACTCAGGGTTTCTTTTCACTACATGTATGACAATGTATGCACCATGAAACTGTTGAATATATACATATACTCCTGAATAATATTATAAACCATACAGTTTCCAAAAAGTGGGTTAGCCTTGCTTTTCTCAGGTCAAGATATTTTGCCCCTGGAATATATGAACACAAAAACACACACACACACACACACACACATACACCTCTGTTTGCTCATGCTAAACGTCAACATCGACACAGAATACCTACAGGCTGGAGACGGAGCCGGAGGATTCCTGTAATTACTGCTGCTCATAAGGAAATGGAAATTCAATCACATTCATGTGTCAGCTGAAATGCAGCAGTGGTAATAGGTTCCTTAACCTTCTGTGTAATTGTAGGCTCCATCTTTCTCTCTCTTATATTGTCTTTCATGTGGCCCTTTTGACTGCTTCCAGTGTGTGTGTGTGTGTGTGTGTGTGTGTGTGTGTGTCTCCAGGTGTATGGCCTGATACAGCAGCATGAAAATGCAGACTGAAGAGAATATCTGTGCATCTGTGTGTGTCTGCTGAATTAGCCTCATCTCACTGAACATAACGTAAATGTGTGTGTGTGTGTGTGTGTGTGTGTGAGAGAGAGAGCATGTGCACTAGCCCTCAAGCTCATCTTCTGTGTGTGTGAGAGCCTCTTAGCATTCAGATCACACTTTTCCCCCTCTTACCATTGCCACCAGCCGCCCCCCCACACACACACATGCCTCACACCTCAACCATGCCATATATTTTCACTTCTCCTACAGTCTCACACTGCGTGCATTACCACATGCTCCCATGACACCACGCAAACACTCCACACACAGCGTCTATTTAATGGCTGCTTTATGAAGAGCTATGCAGAGTTAGAAATAAAGTGACACACACCGGTGAAAAGTCACACACAGTGAGACGAACGCTGTATAAACGGTTATAAATAAGTGGCAATTTATAAATGAGCGTAAACAGAACACAAAAGAAGAAGCAAAGAATGCGGTTCGGGTTTAACATTACAATTAAAATATGCCAAAATGATCCCGATCATAACATGATACATGATGTGTATTATAAAGTGACAAAATGAACCAGTAGTGACACATTTATCTTCATTTAAAGGTACAGTTCAGCAAAAAATAACAAAAATAACAAAATAAAATTTTCACATTTTTCCACTTATCCTGATGTAGTTGGACATTTTTAGTGGCTAAAAATTGCTTTATTAGTTTAGAATGGCATCTGTGAGACTAACTTCTCCTAACACTACAACTCAATAGTCACCCAAATATCCCAAGTCATTTCATGCTTCATCAACCTGCTCAAACCACAATAAACTCTCAGACCTTTAGATGTGGTTTAAGACACAGTATGACACACTCCGAGCTACAAAAATGAACAAAGCTTCACTGGTACAGGCAGTCGTTTCAACGACGTTAGAAGGCGTCCTCACAATGCACTTAACATTTAGAGCCCTGAGTCCTGTGGCACCATAAAGAAGATCTGGTTTCAGACAGATTGTGTTGAGAGAAGTTTTACTGATGTATATTTATGGAAAGGATTTGGCTTTTGGGGTGACTATTGACTTACTGTATATATTAGCAATATTATCCTTCGCTTCTTTACACTAAAGTAAAATTTGGACACCAAATTTCTCCTGGCTGATTGAATACATCTGTGGAAAGAGGAAAACTTTGTAAATTTGATTATTATGTACATTTGATTATGAAAATTTGCCTGCATGGCTTCTTTCTTTATTTTAATACTTTTTGTTAACAGGCTTTCTATAACTCTATAATAATTTATATTTTTCATAATATATACAGTCGTTCGGAGGTCAAGAAACTCTCATGATACTCATCATCACAAGTATATTTTTCTGTAATTTATTACAATGATGATATTCACTGTGATAAATATGTCATATCGTCTTAGTCTTCCCTTATTTTAATAAAGTTCTCCAAGTCACATTAAAAAATGGAACTATAATAAATAAGATAAGTGCTTATCCACTGAGACACCAAGATTAAACCTCCATTAGTGTTGCAAACGAACAAAGGAATAAAAAAATAAATAAGAAAACAAAAAACTAAAGAAGCAAATGGCATCTGTCTGCAGTTCTCAGAGGGGTGATCATTTATTGCTACGCTGGAACAAACAACTCCATTCTTGTCTAATGAAATCATGAACCGAAGGTGCTTTGAAATCTCAAAGGTTGCATTGGAGTGTGTGTGTCCCTCCAATAGCAGTGCCATTCTGGAAAAAAACACACACACACACACACACAAACGTACTAATTTCCCAGTGCTGCAGTGGTGGTCCAGGCGTCTCTTCATCAGCTTTGTTTTGTAAATGAAATAGATTAAGAGAAGCACAGCATGGTCCTCGTGGCCAAACGCTGCTCATACAAACACACACAGGCCCCCTCGTATGGAATTTAGTCTCATGCACCCGGACAGAAACAGCTTTAAACCCAAGATCACAGTGGGGTTTAAGATCCAGACAGAGGTTTCTAGGCTGAAAGTTGTGGTGAATTAGTGGCATTTTCTGTACATCACCTCTGAATGTTTTATTCCGATTTTACTCTTAAAAGTCTATTCTTGGGCCCCACGGTGGTAAAGAGGTCAGTACTGTTGCCTCACACCTCCAGGGTTGGGGGCTTGAATTCGTGAATTTGCATGTTCTCCTGGTGGTGGCGTGGGTTTCCTCCAGGGTCTCCGGGTTTCTCCCACAGTCCAAAGACGTGTGTCAGGTGAATTGGGGATTCTAAATTGACAGTAGGTGTGTGTGCGCCCTGCGGTGGGGTGGTGCCATGCCCAGGGTGAGACCCAGCCTCGGGCCTGTAGACCCCCAAGCTAAGCAGTTACAGAAAATGAATGAATACACTTGTTCAAACCTGTACTTTTTTTCAATGAATGAATGAAAGTCTTTTCTTCTTATTATCATTATTAGAAGTAGTACTTTATTTATTTCAGGGTAGCAGTAGTAGTAGTATTTAAAATATTACATAACATAAAGACAATTTAATACATCCATCCGTACATTCATCATCTGAGCCACTTATCCTTAATCAGGGTAGCAGAGGTGCTGAAGCCTATCCTTGCACTCACAGGGTGACAGGCAGAGAACAAGTCACCAGTCCATCGCAGCAAATACAGAAATATACTACATGGACAAAAGTATTTTGTTTTTCAGGGTTTGGGCTAGACTCCTTACTTCCAGTTCAGGGTAATCTTAATGCTTCAGCGTATCAAAATATTTTAGACAACACCATGTTTCCAAATTCGTGGGCCTGAGAAGAACCTTTTCTGTTCCAGCATGACTGATTAAAGTCTATGTATTTGAATGCAATGTCATTAAAATCCCTGATGGTGTAATGTTCAGGTGTCCCAATACTTTTGTACATGTAGTGTAGTTATATAATGTGTAATATTTACATTTGTTCAAACCTGTATTTTTTTTTTCAATTTCAAACAATGAAACAGTACTATAGCAAAAAAACACGTATCTACAAAACTATTTACTACATGTAAGTTAAAATAAAAGTTCATAGCTAGCATTGTGTGCCAGCAACAGTGATCGTTACCAAGAATTAGGCTGAATGTTTAGCCATCTTGCTAAATATTCACAAGTTGAAGCTCAACTGATCTGTATTGTCATGCCTAATGCTCTTTTGCACTTTCTAATTAAATGAATGCGGCTTAAACTGTTACAATTATTATTGCCATCCATACTAATATTACAATGAAATGAAATAATTTCATTAATTTATTTCATTATAACAATGTTTAATTAATGAACAAAATTCAAATATCAAGTGTTTTCATTTTGTCACTTCCCTTTTGTACAAAGCGGAACCATTAAGACGTAAGCTGAGGCTTCAATTCTATTTTAAAAGAATTCTTTTTTGACTGAAACTGATTTGACATGATTCAATTCTAAAAAAATCAAACAACAAACTGATGCAGGAATCAGCAGGGGGGCTTCTTACCCCAGGTGGGTGGCATCTGATATATAGACCATGAGGCAAGCTCCCCACAGGCCAGCACTGAAGTTGTTTTCATATGAGAGACTGTGTTAAGTGTTTAATGTGTGTGTGTGTGTGTGTGTGTGTGCATGCATGAGAGTGGCTTTCATCAGATTCCAGCATGCCCTGAGGATGTATGCATCATCTGCTGCTTCTGTGTGGACAGAAGCATCCCCCCAGAGCACCCCCCCCATTCCCCCACCCTCCGGACCCCCAGCCCCTTTCACAGGTGTGTAGTACACTAAATGCACACTCAAATCAAATTAGAGTCACTTTGGTGATATGTATGAATACAATACCGTTATTTCTGCTGATAATAAAAGCAGGTTGTTTTGTATTTCTCAAAAGTGTGAAATTGTGTGGAAAGTGTTGATTCTACCATATTAGTGTTTTATTATGATCTAAATTTGATGAATTTGAAATAGTTTTTATGTTGTTTTGTGAAATAAATAATGTTTTTTCATGTTTCTGTTTTTTTCATGCGCTTGTGACTCATTGGCATCAAAACAATCAACACGGAATGTAAACCAGATGGAAATATAGTAAACGCTGAAATTATGTAAAATGAATTATGTAACAATGATTTTAACATGTTGATAATAACTCCAGCCTACTTAACTCCATCAAATCAATTTCAATTTTCATTTAGACCTTCATTCAAGTTCCGAGTGTCTCCTGCCTACTCCTCCTGACAGTTCATTCGGTTCTGCTGGACTGCTTACATCTCTCACTTTTGAACTTTAGTTTCTAATTCAGATCCAGAAGCACCAAGCCAGCTTCAGGTCCTATGCTGATCCATATTGGAGGTACTGAGAAGTTCCACTGCAGTTTTATGGAGATGTTTATTTTTTTCCACTAGACCACTTGTACTTCTGTGTGAACATGATTTCATTGAAGTAACAACACTTTTACTTGACAGTATTTACTTTAGGCTTCTCCAGGGAACCAGACCGAGTTCAGGATTTGTGTCATTTATTGCTGTTTTCTGTTTAGAATACAGGGGCTTCACTCGTTCGGATTCCTCATAAATGCTGGCTGGGCTTCCTCGCCTGCGGGGCCGGATGGCCCGGGTCACCTCCCGGGCTGCAGGAGTCTGAGACAGGCCGAGACAAATGGACCACTGTGCCTTTGATAGTGCCACCTCGGCGGTAATGTTAGATATGAAGTATTACCTCTCAGAAAGCCGGGGAGAGCACCACCAGAAGAGGAAACGTACTGCACAATATGATGAATCTGCAGCTGCTCTCTTCATTAGCATAGGAAAGGACTAACACCTAACACACACACACACACACACACACACACACACACACACACTCAAGCTCATAAGCACACAGACTCACATACACTCAACCCCCCTGTAAGCATGCATATATACATACACTCAAAGTCCTCACACAAGCACGCATATACACATAAACCCAAAGACCCCCATAAGCACACACATACATACACACACTTAAAGCATACCCCAACACACACGAACGCACATATACACACACGCACACACACACTTTACTACATTTGTGATTTGTGAAGACTCGAGGACTAAGAAATGGCCCCACTCTAACGTCTACAGCTTCATATATTCAAGTTTTTACCTGTTTTTCCTATCATTGTGAGGACATTTGATCTTCACAAAGAGACAAATACACTCTTACATATTCATTCACATGCATACAGTGCACACTCAAAGAGACATACAAACACATACACACACACACACACACACACACACACACACACACACACATGCACACACATGCACACACACACACACACACACACACACACACACACACACTAATGATTAAATTTGGTCATTCTCACTCATCACTGATTTTGTCCTGTTACACACGTGTTATGTACTGAAATAATGTGATTGTATTTATCATAAAGTTGATTAGATGCAACTGCTTTAGAAAACACACACACTAACTGTCCCTTTCAGAACAGGATCCTCTTTCAGCAGTTTACGGCTCCTGCACTCCTGTGTAAGCATGAAGAAATGCTGTTTAGAGTGAATAAAGTCTGCATCTTGCACTCTTAACAGCCCACAAACTGCTCAATACTTGGATCCCATTCTGTGTAAACATATTTTAATGAGCTGATTATTAAAACTCACTGACAGAGACTCCACCAGACGGTGACTCAGTCTCTCAGACATAATAAAATCTGAGAAATCGGAGAGAATTTCAACTCAGGAAAAGGCAAGAAATGAATTAAAGGATAAAAGTGGTCATTCTGATTGTTTGAGTTCATTCGGAAATGCTTCTGAAGCCTGTGTCGTCTGAGGCTCGGAGCTCGTCCTGCATGATAAGAGAACAGATTAACTGACTAGAACGGAGAACATGCCTGAGTCATGACTTAAGCCCTTCAACTGGAATTCAGCCTGGGCAGGGACACTTGAGATCGTCTTGCACCGTGATTTAGAAGGGACCACCCAGGGCTAGTCCGTGTGTGTGTGTGTGTGAGTGTGAGTGTGTTTGAGTGAGAGGGAAGCAGGGGAGACAGTGTGTATCTGACCTCTAAGCATGCTTTCATACTATCCATTATCTGGAGCCACTAAAGGCCATCTGAGCAATGATATCGCTTTCTAATTAGATATAAGCACCGATTTGAGCTACAAGCATTACATACCTTGCTAAATGTAGTTATTTGCAGCTATTATCCATTTCATACATTGTTTCACGATCAAAATGTCTTGTATATCTTTTATGTGAAAGGCCCTGTGTCTTATCTTCAGTTTCGGTCATTACCGACTAATCGTTTCTGCTTTCTTTTCCTTCTGTTCTCCTTTCTGTTCCTCCATATAAGATACAATCTGTTCCAGCTCCGTGTGCAGGCGATATCAATCTATAAACATTTCTATCTCTGATAAACTCTGCCCTTGGGGCCTGAGAAATGCTGAGCACGGGACTGAAAGAAACTGTCATCTCGGAGAAGAAAGCAACCGAACCCTCTCTCATCTTCTCCCTTCGGTAAACTGGTGCTAACCAGCCCAAAGCAGAGAACGAAGAGATGGTTTTTGAAGCTTTTTTTATTCAAAAAACAAATATTTCAGTCTCTGTTGTAGTTGGGAAGACCTTAGTCAACCCTGCTACAATTTGTCTCTTCGTGATTTTGTTGTATGGGTTCGGCTTATGGCTAGGAGTTGCACAATACCACTTCTTCATGTCTGATAGCGATACTGACACTATCTGCCAATACAGATACCAGCAGTTTTTATTGGATTTATTTAGACTTTATATTTTATAAAGTTCTTGTCTCTGTGTGTCTGTACAGTCGTAACACAAGCCATTTCCTTCAGGATCAATAACATTGTCTGATTCTGATTCTGAACCTGATATTGCCTTTTTCCCTGTTTTCAACCACTGCTCTGTTAATTGTACATTTTTCTGAATGCATTTTGAATCCGCTATGTATGTTATAAAAAAGCACTACTTACATTATAAAATCTGAAACTAAACCCATTTAGTACAATTTGTCCATTATGAAATTCTGCATACATGGCTGAATCAGCACACCCATAATTACCGCTACAGTGGTGACAGGTAATATATCAATTATTTTTTGTACTGGAAGTTCTTTAGTTTTGCTCTGAAGCTATGGGTAAGTAGAGGAAGTGTATAGACACTGATTAGCACTGTACAAAAACTGTGTGTCATACTGAGGCAGATATACTACTGACAGTCTATTGACACCAATATAGTGGCTTATTCACTGGGAACTTTGATACAAATGAACACAGGAATGACCAAAGTCAAACCGATTTCGTAATTCAGTCAAAACCAATTAATGTTGTTAGTTCATTTCATATTCACTGGGTCATATTAAGCACACTCCATTGTTCTGTGCCATTCAAAAGATACAATTCTGTTTTTTTTCGTAATATTTGACCTAAATGACTTTTGCCCATCTTTAAATATCTTCTGAATAGGTTTGGACCAGGAAAATTTTATTAAATCCAATAACTGGCATTAGCACATTTTCCCTCTCGCTCCCACCATCCCACCTATTAAGAGTGAGATCACTGCATGTACATGTATCTTAAGTACACTGGTAGACCAGGGGAAAAAGTGCAGGGACTGCTCTGTCACAGTATTCCCGGATTTACTCTCTCACTTCCTCTTCTGGTTTTTGGAGCGGTTATCAGTTCTTTCAGTTTGTTTACTCTGACAGCTGCTGTTCTTATTAACACAAGTGAGGTCGCTCAAATGTTGGCAGTGTTTGTGCTGTTTTCTAAAGTTTTCTACCATGCTGTGAGGAGTGTCAGCTGATGAAGGGAGACACACACACACACACACACACACACACACACCTGTCACTCTCCCTAACGCACATTAACTAGTAACACTCACACACACATTTGTCTGAAAGATAACTTGACGACCTTTTCTGCTACTTTTGCAGTGAAAGTGTAAGGAAAGTAAATTAAACACTGATGCTTTTTTTGAATTTATTTATTGGCCTTAGTGGCCAAGCAGACCTCAGCAACATTCAGCAGGTTTCTGCAGACTGTATTTCTGGAATGCTCACTTTTCACAATCTAACAAGTCCTGAAGAATAAAAGCATGCAACCCCCACGATTATTTACCCCTGGATTACACTGTTTCCCTCAGAAATAAGGAATAAAGAAAAGAAAATGGAAGAAAATGAAGGAAGAAAAAAGATAAGACAAGATAAGGCAATTTATTAATCCCTGGAGGAATATCAGAGTGTTCTAGTAGCTTACATATAGTAAAAATGTATTTATATAAAGAATGTAGAACATTATCTGCATTATCTGTAGTTATTGTTAAAATGCAAAAAAAGTACAGAAGTGTTGCATTAATGAGAGTGTTGCAGAAATGTATAAGCAATTTTACAATCTGCAGTAGTGATAAAGTAATACTATGCAGTATGTGCAGCATGCAGATCTATTAAAATATGCTCTCATTTCCAATTCAGGTTTACTTTAATGTATGAACAGAGCAACAAAAAACACTATTTGACTTTACATGCAGAGATGCCTGATCTGTAACAGCTGATAATTTGATTGGGAAAAGGGGCTGGGATAAGGGAAGTGTGTGAACTTAGTGTGAGTTTAACCTCGTAGTTATGCGCAGTTCATCAAAGTGTGTGACAGTTCTGCACTAGGGGCGCACATAAATGAACGAAGTACTTTCATTAATGCAGGAATTGCACGGCTAAAAAAGTTCCAACTTGTGCTTTTAATAATCATTTAGAAAACTGTCATAACGTTACTGAGGCAAAACCTGCTTTTTAGACACTTGAATGTTGTAAAATATACCCAAAGTATGAAACAGCAGTTTAAAGTGATTGGGATCTTTTATTTCTTTCATCAGATTCAGAATAATAAGTATAATAAGAATAATAAGTGCTTCTTTCATTCAGTCATTCATTTTCTGTAACCGCTTATTCCTTACTAGGGTGGCGGATACCCGGAGCCTATCCCGGTCTACGGGCGTGAGGCAGTGTTTCTTTCGATCACAAGTAAACAAATGGGTTCAAACACTTCTCTGTACTCTCTGCCGCTAAACAAAAATGAATGTAGCCCTACAGACAGTACTTAATCACTACTATCAGCCTAATAATCATCAGCTGTCTTTTTAAAGCTGCTGAATGCATCTGTGATTCAAAACTAAAAGAAGTACCGGAAAGGGTAGTAAGAGTACAGGAAAGGTTACTAAAGCCGGTTGTGGAGTAATGAATAGACGTCTGTTCTGATAAATAATACTGACTAACTCATTCCAGTTAAAAAGTTGAACGGCTTTCATCGATTCTGCAGGAACAATGAATTATCAAACTATCCGAGACTATTATTAGAGTTAACGTGGTGGAACCTTCAATGAATTGACTTTGCTTCACTATTTGACATCACAGGCCTCCAAAGGCCACCTCTCACTGATGCACTGGAACGCTGCGAGCGAGTCTTGGTTCGTGAGTCATGGCTGAGTCACAACAGCCTCGCTTCACTCAGAGAAGCCCTCAGAGCAATCCCATCATGCACTTAGACCGGCATACAGGCACACACACATACACACACATATAGACCCACTCCAGGTTGCCTCGGTAACGAGTTTCTCGCTGTGATGGAATGCATGGTACACTAAGAGCCAGCTGACTGTGGCTCATCGACAGTCATTCAATCCCTATTCAAAGACCACGCAGCCTGATCTATGACTCTGTAACAGCCGAGTGTCAGCGGCCGCTGTGAGTCATCCGTTTTACGTCCCGAGCGCATTCTCACCAGCCAAACTGCTAACGAGAAAACTGGCGATCTTCATCTAGCCTTAATTGAATAATAGGGTGGGAAGAGAGAAAAAAAAAGCAAAATAAAACAACCGCAAAATAATTAATTGCATATTACTTTCAGTACCCTCTCAACGGTGACTCAGAGCCCATCTTGATTCGATTTATCAACTCTCAACAACCCTCAACACCTGACTTCAGCCGCTGACAGTCAATTCCCTGAAAAACAATAACCTTCGCTTGCTCTGTACAGTCCGCTTCGGCACAAAAGCTCTGCGGCTGGAACGTGAAAGGAGCTTGGCTTTTAAGCCGAGGCCCATGCTAGAGACGTTTAAGTGCCATTGTGCACAACAGTGAGAGCAGCTGTAATTAGTGCAGCAGGAAGACAGTGGATGCCACTTACCCGTAGAATTTCCTCCACACAGCTGGAGTCATTGGGCAAACTGACCTGCACAAAGGAAAAGAAGAAAAGACCCCATCAGGAGAAAAAGACAGCAGGAAACCGAGTACCACTTCAAAGCAGGACTACAACGATGCATCGATAAAGTCGTTGCATGCATTACAAAACAATTGAAAATGTAAAAAAATGATTAAATTGTAGATTTTTTATAATTCATTATTGTACTTTAAATGGGTGGTCATTTCATGAGATATCAACATGGGGGACAAAAGAAGAAATCTTTGGTGGCTCAGACAGAACAGTAAACAATGGCTGTGGCAAAAAGAGATCAAATAAAGCCAGACATGGCAATACAAGCAATACAAAGCCAGAATGCACATATGCCAAGATTTCATGATGCAGCAATGAAGTTAAAGCACACCAGCTGTGGGAAAGTGCTAACTAACTAGCTTAACTGTGTAACATCAACCTGAAATATAATGTTGAGTGACATGGTTGAAAACTGACATTTCAGTAATGTTATGCACAGTGTAGTGAAACTCGTATTCAGGAATTACTGGAATTGGAATTCAGCATTTAAAAATTGTCGTCTACCCATTCTGAGGAGGACAAAAAAGTTGCATCAAATGCACAAGAAGCTTTCAGAATGACGTCACTGATCATTTTAACAAGATTCTCAGTCGAAAACCATTCACGTGTTGGCTGATCACATCAGCCTAAACACATTTTACATATACACGTCTAACATAAAACCTTCTGGCAACAGTCAAAAGTTGCTCTGGCACATATGCCCCCTCAGGTAAAAAGTGACATGAATGGGCATTAGATAAACAAATAAATGTGTTCAAGTATAGAGAGAACAGAGATAGCTGTAGAAAAAAAATAATAAAAAGTTAAATGTACATTTTTAAATAAGTTTTAGAGACTTTAATAAATTATTAAATCCTTTGAATCCAACAAATAATCTGAATCCAATAAACAGCTGACAGATTCACCGATAGTTGATGTAAGCACCAGTAGCCCGTTTTCAAACATCTACAACAACTAATCCGACTATATCAAGCACACCAAGCACATACAGCGTACCACACCACACCAGTAAGAGACAGTGGGCAAGACTCCTAACACTAGATTCACCCACATCTGTAACACGATTAGACATTGAACTGTTGGGGATAAGGGCGTCTGCCACATGCATCAATTAATAGGCTCTGAATGGGCTCAGACATGACTGCCACATTCAGTGCTGTTTCTTATTCATGGCTGCTATAAAACAGTGAGATATGATGTATGATCGTCTCTGCTGTGGTACGTTGGTCTTGACTGTTTATTCATGCATGTGTACCATAAGATTGCAATGATATCGGATGCTTGATACTGAAGTACAGAGATCAGAACCAGTATCAGGAGAGGAAAAGTTGGATCAGCACACCCTAGTAGTACCTGTTAGTAGTGCTGATATACTGCAATGGTGAATGCTTGGCCGTGTTGTCCTCTCCAAGTGGAAAGAACACGCAGGACATCTGTGCAGATTGATTAGAAGGTTGCAATGACATCACCGCCATATGCAAGTAAGCTGGTCACTCAAGGGTAATTAGGGCGCGCTTTCCTCACACCCATGGCTTCTGGGCTTCTGCACAAATGCAGGCAGGCTAGGAGCGAGATAATCACCAGCTTGCATCAGCAGATCATAAGGCAGGGAAAATGTCAGCGAGTATACGTTCAAGCTACAATGACTCACCGACACTTTATATAGCGAGTCGAAGAAAATAGTAATTAAGGCCTAACAAGACCCGAGCAGACTAATGGTCCACAACTGGCCAGGCATAAGGGACTACAGAATTGATTAATAACTGGTAATTCATTACCCTCTGAATATGGCAAGCCCTGCAATAACAACTAATTTTTCTTCAGCCAACGACTGGTCATGCGTGCACGCATTTGCCTTTGCTTATCTTCAGACGCATCTCTGAAATATTTATCTCCATCCAAGCGGGCTTGATCCGGCCCTGGTCATGCAGAAAACTACCCTCCTTCGTCTGCTACCACGTCCATTCGCTCCCTCTGCAGAATCCAGGACACTGGAGATGACATCACTCCGGCAGCGAAGCTGCTCAAGAGAGACAGACTGTTTCCCACTGTTCGGTTGGACGCTGACATCACTCCACTCCAGGCAGAGAAGGAGGCCAGCTGTCGCTGGAAAGGTCAGCTGGCCTGAGGGGAAATTCAGTCCACACCGCACCTCGCCACCGTGACACGACGTGTTGGGGCCGGCTGGTACTCTGAAAAAAAAAATAAAAACCTTCCTACCCTCTAATCCCCAGTTCCTCACTGTCAGCACTGGAGAGCCACAGTAAAGCTGAGTGTTCTCCTGCTCCAACATTTTATTCAGCTTGAAGGGTGAGGAAATTAGCTGAAGGGCTGAATCAAGAGTCTTGGGCCACCTGAGGAAATGAAATGTAAAGCTATTTATCTGGCAGCAGGGTTTTATCTGCTTAGAAAAGACCTTAATATACATACACGTGAGTGTTTGTGTGTGTGTGTGCATATATACTCTACATGGACAGACGTATTGGGAGGCCTGACCACTCTACCAACACTTTAATGAGACTTTAATGGCATTACATTCACATATATAGACTTTAATATGGAGTTAATCCCCCTTTCCAACTTCCACTCTTCTTGAAAGTGAGGCACTGATGTTGGACGAGAAGGTCTGGCTCACACTCTCCGTTCCAGTTCATTCTAAAGGTGTTGGATGGGGTTGAGGTCAGGGCTCTGTGTGGAACAGTCAAGTTCTTCCACACTGAACTCCTCCAGCCACGTCTT
>JBBPCX010037378.1:0-15669 GCA_037974365.1 Hydrocynus forskahlii | reverse complement strand
TATAAAGTGTTTATTTATATATAATAAGGAGCGTAGCGAGGAGGGTATATGCTTTTATGTGCTTCATGATGAGCTTCTCAAAGCCCTTCATGATGATGGGCTGTGTAGTTCAAGCCTGACGGAGAAAGATATGAGCACCGGCTGTTTCAGTATTTACGTGTGTGAAAATTTGGTGTAAAAGTCAGGCTACAACACTAGTTTGCACCATAATGTCTGAATTGGAGGGGTCGGCTTGGATTTGAAAACAAACCTATGAAATATATGATAAGGCCTTTTAAGTGGTCCGAAGTGTTTGGAAGGCTTCACGCCCATGCTCAATGAACCCACAAGGAAAAATCAGTATAGCCATGTTTTTATACTTTTCTTATTCCTATTGCTGATGTCTGCTATGAATGAACTTAATAAGTTCAAGTTATTACAACATTCCAAGCACTGGAATGAAAGCCAAAATAATGAGCAAAAAGAGGCATAGCAGCCAATGGTCTTCAAGTGAGATTCTCAATCTCTCATTCTCTCTTTTGTCCCAGTGGACTGGTATGCCAGTTTATGTACATTTTTCTACAAAGATACACTTGCACCTGACAGTAGACAAATCTTATGATCCCTCCGCTGAAAAGCCGAGTATGTGTAAAAAAAGTAAAGAGAAAAACAGTTATTTAGTTTTCTGAGAAAAATCACAACAGCTACCTTCTGCTTGTTGTTCTAAGACATCTCTCATCTCCCTTGGCTAAGCTGGAGTTCCCATGAATACCGCAGAGAGGTGGAAACCAAAACAGCCAAACAGCATCCATCAAAAACATAGGGCCACTGCATTCCACCACTCTTTGACGCTCCGGTTGAGTTCAGTGGACTTTTCCTGATGGCCACATTAAGACTACCTCTTCATTCTGGAAGAGAAGACAATAGTGCTGTATTCTTGGAAACAGCTGGAGAGCATGAACTGCTCGTCGGCAATTTGTTAAGTGATTTTGACTTTTTCTCTTTTATCTCATTATAGTCAGGCTACAGCGCGGTTCAGATGCATGCATGTCCACATTGGGCATGGTTAAATGTATCAGCATGTGGAACTGCAGGAATCTGTGTGCTACTATGTTTATTACAAAAGAAGTATGGTGCTGCCTTTTTGCTGAACACACTGTAATATGCAAGTGCATGGACCATTTTTGACAAAGAGCTTGTTACTGAGTCTACTTCTTGCTCTAAATTGAGTAACAAACATCAGTGTATAAAACTATCAGAACCTTCAGCTAGTAGATCATGTTCTGTACTTCTGAACTGCTCTGGGACAGCACATTTTCTTCACACTGCATAACATACTGTCATTTCTCATTAAAACTGCAAAAAAGGGCATTGGAAGAGTTGGTGGAATACAGGCTGCTTGATAGAGAAATTGATAAAGAAGTGCAATCAAACATTACCAAACAAATTTATTTTGGAGACTTTACTTGGAGGCACACCCAGTTGAATGCCATATCTCTGGGTCACGTTATGCTGGTTTCTTTAAAGAAATGATGGCGTGATACTTTTTGTTCAGATGCTGTTTTGGCTTTATTGTTTAGACTTGCTGTGCAGTTATCTCCTCTGAGCTGGGCTTGGCCCCCAATGCGCCTCAGGCATGTAAAGTTAATGATGATACGATGGGGCCCAGGCCTAAATCCCACAAGTCCTTGTCAAATAACTCCGCATCACTCATCAACCCATCAGCCCCTCTCACTGTAGGTATGAATGTGTGTGTGACTGAATGAATGCATATGTCCTTGTCAATAAAGGCAAGGTTTAGAAAGTTGACCAAGTCTTCGCATTCCTGAATACCTGTCTGTTTGTTATTCTTTCCAGTGAAAAGTTCCAGATGATAAATGTACCAAAGGATGTGTATATGACAGGATCTTACGCTCTCCAGGTATGACAATCACTTTTCACACTTTTTGCCTAGCGTAAATGGTGCATTGGGAATCTAATGTTCCACACACCTCATGGCATACTGTCAGTTTCTGAGGTACTCCAGCAATGGAAGGTGTTTAAAGCCACTGCTGGGGTGAAGGTTAGCATGCACTTCCGCCGAGACAGGTGAAGCCAGCCAGTCTCTTTTCAAACTGTCGCAAGTGCAGCTTAATTGGATGGTTCAACATGCTGGAGGGAGAACACTATCTGACAACTTTATTATGTCAGCTAACAGGTATTAGCAGGTCAGCTAACTGCCATTAACACTGGGATGACACAAAACTTTCTTAAACTCAATCATGACAAAACTGAAGCTATTCTGATTGCCACACCAACCATGCTAAGAAAGATCAAGCACTTGAACCTGTGTATTCCTGGGTATTTCACTACTACTACCTCAGAAGTTAAAAATCTTGGAGTCATAATGGACTCAACTCTTTCTTTTGACTCCCATGTTAAACACATCATTAAAACATCTTTTTTCCATCTCAAAAACATCTCTAGGCTACGTACATCTCTTACACACATTTCTGCAGAGACTCTCATTCATGCCTTCATAACCTCTCGGTTAGATTACTGTTTTGGCATATCAGCTAAGAATCTAAGGAGGCTACAATATGTACAAAACTCTGCAGCACGTGTTCTCACATACACCAAGTCCAGGCAACACATCGCCCCTGTTTTACACCAGCTTCACTGGCCATTCAATACCGCATTCAATTCAAAATCATTCTGTTGGTCTTCAAAGCTCAGCATAATTTTGCACCGGCCTATTTCTCCGATATCCTAACTCCATACCAACCCACACGTACGCTACGTTCCACTGATGTCCATCTCCTCTCCGTTCCCCCCACCCATCTGCGCACTACAGGGCTTTCAGTGTGGCGGGCCCTAGACTCTGGAATTCTCTCACTTCTGCACTTCGCCAATGCACTGAGCTTTCGACATTCAAAGCTCAACTCAAAACTCATCTTTTCTCATTGGCTTTCCACACACCCTCCTGAGTCTCCCATCGGTGGAGAAGATCATACTTATCTTACACACAGTACAATTTGCTTGTTTTTTATTTATTTAACAATGATTGTACATCGTCCTTGGGTAACCTGAAATGTGCCTTATAAATAAGATGCATTATTATTATTATTATTATTATTATGAGTGATGGGGGACCACCGAATGACTGTGGCACCACTGGGGACTGAACTTGTGATCCTTGTGCAATCATGCTGCAGTCAAAGGTTAAAGCAAAACTTGCTTTTCTATATAGGAATCTTTCTTCTTTTACACCTGCTACCTTTCGTTCAGCTATGCATCCGTTGTTGTACTGTATGAATGACAATAAAATTCACTTCCTTACTTACAAATTACTGTACTGCCATTATATGCTTATGAGGATACAATTTATATATCAGGTTGCAAAAGAACCCTTCAAAAATCTGACAGTTTTTCATTCTTCTATTTAATTTGCTACAGGTGCCTCCTTAAAACACACCTCTGGCTTCTGTATTCCCTGGGTAAATGGTCCACCCTCATTCATGTTATGATATTGACTGGTTTATGCTCATTCATAAAACTTTTCTTGTATACGCACTCCTCTGTTTAAACTGATTATTGGATCCAGCATCAGTTGCACAGTACTCCCCTTTACATTTAAGTAAAAATCCCCAATCCCCAAAATCCAACATATCCTTTCATCTGCAGCTATTCCCAACTGCTGCAGCTAATAATCGGTCACAAAAAACACAAAAACTAGAAATATTAGATATCTGTAAATGTCATACTTCTGTTTGATTAAGTAGTCATGGTGGAGTGTTTTTTATTTTCTCTAACCCCCAACAGGTGTCATCAGGCACTTGCCAGGCCATTATTGTAATAAAATGTTCTTAAAGTCTTTGTAATAAAACGTTCTTAGTCTTTGTAATAAAATGTTTTTAAAGTCTTGCCTGATAAAATAAACATTACATAAAAATTAATAAAAACATTTCTAGATGGTAGAGCCAGCACTTGGAGAGTTGCACCACAGCAAAAAAGCTCCTCTGCAGCAGACATGCTATATTCAGATCCTGAGTCATGCAGAAGAAAGCAGAGACCCTAAAATACATCCTGTTGATGTATATTTATCTCAGTGTGCATGTACTGCATATCTTGGCTAAGAAAGGAACCACTCAGTTAGGCTTACTGGACAGCAATAAATATGTTTCAGACTGAAAATGTTCAGCCTGCCAGTGCTTGTCCCACAAAATGCTCAACTGAGACCAAACAGACAACATAGGGATGATAGAAGAGAGTTCATGCATCATATTCGGCCCGCAACAAAACATGTGATAAACAATAACTTCAGACTAGGGTCATCACAATTAGTAAATTAAACTCAACTACTCAATAAAAATGGTTTAAATAAAAAATAGATATTTGGCTTATTAAAATTAGCAATAATTACTTGGTATTATAACTTGGATTATACTTAGCCTGTATATTTTTTAGTTTTCCCCACCCTTACCCACCTGAATTAAAGATGTGTGTGTTCATCAGGAGTCACTATTACCACATTAATTCATTTCCCCACTCTAATGGAGTCTATTTAAGCAAAAATACATTAGCTAAGATGCCAAATTTGAAAAAAGTCCATTCCTCAGTTCTTCATATTCAAACATGAAGCAACAATAGCTCTAATTCACTTTCTCAGCTTTAGGGCAGACTCTGTGTGTATGTGTGTGTCACTATCCACAGTCATTATCCAGTGATACCCTGAGGTGCAGCAAATGTATTTGGAGTCTGCAAAGCATGTTCATTCGCAAGATTTTTCAATAAACTAAGGGGAGTGAGCTGAAGTTGTATTTGCATGGATGGAAAGTCTCAAGAAAAACACATAAACTTTTCCAAACATGTCTTGGCATCAGTTTCATGGGAGTATTTGGAATAACACCCAGCCGAACGGTAACTGCACTCACCTATCTCTCACTGTCTCCCTTTATTCCCTTCCAAATTCCTCTCTTGTTCACAGCCCACATCTGTCACCTCCCTCCCTCACACACCTTGTTTACAGACAAGATCAGACCCTCAGATTCCACCCTCACACACCTCGTTTACAGACAAGATCAGACCCTCAGATTCCACCCCCTGAACCCCCAACAGCGCCAAAACCCTCCCCTTGTAACCTTCCCTAAACAGTGCTTCAGGCCTATTCCCCATCTCCTTAATCTACCTGGTATTTAAGTGTTTGAGGTCTGTAACTATAGAAGGTCAGTCTCCACTAAAAGAGACTGACACTACTGCAATAGTAAGAAAACCTCACTCTTACGAAATGGTAACTTAAGCAGCATACAAATATTTCAATTATTCATGCCATGACATGCTCATATAATGCAAAAGAGTTGATGATGACAAATGTGACCACAAAGCTTTGCTGCGGCACTCACATCCACTTAGTCTGTCCGACTACACCACATGAACACACACAGGTCTCATCCCACAGGCCCCCCAAGATTTGCCCGTCTTTAGTGGAAAGTTCATGAAATCGTATAAAATCTATAGTTTCAATTCTAAAATCTGATTGGCCATATCAAAGCTGTAACAAAATACTTGATGTACTCATGTGACTGGACACACAACTGAATACTGTTTAGAATTCCTTTCTGCTAAAGGAATCTTTGATCATTATGTTGCTTGGCAACCCTAGCCTACTGTTGACAAATCTAGAATACAACAGAATACAACAGAACACAACAGAATATAATAGAAAGGACCAGACATTAGATCTGAGCCATATTAGTGGTAGTGCCCTTGCCTCAGCTCTTGTTCTCAAAAATGTAAAAGCCTTATGGTTTATATAAAGCAGATTATTTGTATCCATTCTTACATAAACACTACACAAACATAGCAAACAGTTGTCACAAAAGGAGCGTGTGGCATTAAAATAAACTGGGCAAACGTGTACACAGGATGATCTGGTATAGTCCTAGTGACAAATATAAAGAAATATCAACTAACATGGGGAGACACTGTTTCTAATACTGTCATCTGATAAAAACAGTTGACACGAGGAGAGCATCAGGTGCACAAATACAGACAGAAAGACGACCAGAGAGGGAATGAGAGAGACATACAGAGTGAATATGACACAGCAGCAGATATAAATATCTGCTGCTATAAGACAGAGTTATAAATATCTTTCTTCACACAACATTACCCCCAAAAGTCAAAGGGGGAACTGGGGTGTGTGAGATCAGTCACTGAAATCTATGATGGGTTGGGGCCTACCCCTCATCTATCCCTTACAGTGGCTCCTCGAACAGGGCCGATGTATGCACTGAAGAACTTGGCTGGCCAGTGTGAAGGGAGCACTTGAAAGCCACAGCAATATCACAGGCAAATGTCAAGGAAGAGGATGACCAAGACTATGGAGAGTGGATGTGAAAAGGTATAAAGATCACTCAGATGAGGACGAGTGGGGGCTGAGTTTTATAGAAACATTAGTAATCTCTGAATACCCTATATGGACTGTTGCCATGTAAATATTACTTGTCTTGGATGGTGAAATGTTCCATCTGCTGAAACCTATACTGAGCAATCTCATTGTCTTGTACTAAATGGTCTTTTTGCATTTGGTCCTATCAATATTGAAGTTGGGCACATGATGCACTGCTACAGTTAACTAAGTGTATATACTGAAACAATGAACAGTATATCATAGTTCCTTATAGACAAAACACATTCAACACATCCATGGTGATGCCTGCTAAAAAAGGGCAGCTATGTTAAAAGAACGGTATGACAGGCAGTTGAAAGCTGGGCATACGTTTTAATATGGTCCATTTAATCTGAGTGGAATTTTATTTCTAACACTGCAGGAGAAAAGCCCTGATGATTTACGATAATGGGAAACAACTATGGTCCAAAACTACCATTGTAGGCTTTAGTGGGTTCAAGTAAATTTATAGTGCATATGGTTCTTGTCACGATAAAACTTTCTGGCATGTTCCAGACTAGTCTGAGATCAATTGCAAACCAACACCTGCACATGCATATACTGGCTTCATAGTTACTTTATCCACAGTCAGAATATGTGATAGTACAAACAGTACATGTGTAACATCACTGTCAGAAACAAAACTTAACAGGAGAAAGAGAAACTTATGGTGAGCAAGTAGATTAAGTACATATAGATTTTGAAGCAATTTCGGACCATTTCTACTGGTGTCATTCATCATGAAATTCGGATAAAGTAAAGTACTCCAGGTGTTTTCAAATACAAAGCACTGATTCGTTATTGCAAAGACAGAAGAATTAAGCCAGCAGCCCAGGCCAGGTCATCAAGCCCTCTGTAGCCTGAAACTCTGCTACAGTAATTTAAACAAGAGTTTAAGACCACTGGATTAAACTCGCAGTGATCGCAACTAACTTAACATCATGAAAATAGATTTATGGTACAGTCAATAAAAAGATTACATACAACCAACTGATTTATACATCATTGGCAATGTACCAAAATATGTATGTGGCTGGCAAGCAGAAACACACTTGCAGGAGTGACTATTGGTATGTTTGTCCAGAAGGGAGGGAAAACAAAGAACAAAAGTGATGCTTTTTCAGCATTAGCTCAGTACAACTTCCAAATACACATCCGACAGCAGAAAGTCCAACCAAAAATCCTGTGGCTCGAACAAGTGGCTTTCTAGAGCACGGCCACATACTAGATCCTCTTAAGGAGGAGAAAAAATGAGCCAGACGTACCAGTTTGTTGCTCAGGGCTGAGAGAGAGATGTGCATCAACAAAAGAACAAACACAACCGCCACTCAGACACGATGGGGAACAGATAAAGATAAACAGGTCAAGCTGGACTTAAATAGGAAAAAAGAAAACCAGGCACAGGTGTAAATTATTAGTAGAGTAGAGGAAGAAACCAAAACAAATGTAACGAAGGGGGGATGAAGTGCTCAGTCTCAGTATTCTGGAAACTGAGACAGCATGGGGTGTGGCGTAGGAGACACGGCTTTTTGAAATAATTCTGCCTATTTTCTGGTAACGTCAGCATAATTAGGTAATTAACTACAGCCCTGAATCATCAACCATCTCATCTCATTGGGTGTGTCCTGCAGCCAAATTATGGATTTTGGGTGGGATAATCCTTTAATTGCAAGTAGCATACAAAGCAGTAACAAATATTTGTTCAAGTGAGACCCAAGACTGATATTTGTTGAGTGCCTCAAGAAAAATCTCCCATATTTGACTCTATTATGTCATGACTGCAGAATATGCAGAACTTTATCTTTCTTTGTATCTTTCGTTCCTTCAAAGGACAAGTTAGGCAACAATTAAGAACTGAAAAGTGTCAGAGAAGTAACCAGTGAGAGCCATTGACAACATTTGACCCTCAGAAGTCAGTTCTCGCAACTTAATCATGAGACTTTACGACATGCCAGCAGAGGCCTGTCATATGGCGTACAAATGTGCTCTAGCTGAAAGGGCACAAGCAGTGAACTTTGCATTTAAGCAAAACAGCATTTGAAACAAGTGGGTTCCTGCCTCTTCCTTGGCATTTGATTGTTTATACTATACACAATGCTGTCATTTTCATATACCAACATAGCAATAACAGTAGTTGCTAGTTATACATATGTGCCTCTGTATGGTGTATGGAAACACTCATTGCTTAGATGTCTGCAAGCAGCGAAGCACACAGCTGGCCTCTGTGGTCTCTGATGGTGACCTCAGGAAATGGAGCTGAACAGGCCACCCGCTGCGAGAGCCGTCCTTCATCAATGCTACAGAAGACCACCACTCAGCACCGGAGAGAAACCGTGACCTCAAAGCTCATGCAGGGAGTCAGACAAGGACCAGAGCACTGAACAAAACCCAAAGGGAAAATTTTAACACAACAACAACCTGTTGGACTATTGCTAAATCTCAAAGTCACAATAAGGAGGGTCTACTCATTAACCATTCAAGTGAAGCAAAAAATGAAGCGCTCTCTGTGGAGAAGCACTAAACCCAAATAGCTCTTGTGAAGATAGAGGTCCAATGAGACTTTAAAGGATTATGGTGAAGGAGACCCTCCACCTCTGAAGCAGTGCAATGAACCATTTAGCACAGTTAACTAGTAACAAATACATTTCTCTTTAACCAAAGGTGATGTACTCCTAAGCTTAGGCAATTGCCCTTAAATGTTATCTCACTCAGGGACATAGGACCAAAACAAATAGACTGTAAAACATGGAAGGATACATTCATTTGGTGGGGATGTTAATCACTCAAAGCATACTGTCATAAATCATAAGGCTTATTGTCCAGTAACTACTACAAATTATTCAGTAACCACTAATACATAACAATGTGAAATATGTGAAAATACTTCAGAAGCCATGTACTCGTGCTCTTATAGGTGCAGTCACTCATGGAAAGTATAAGAGCTTGTTGATCCTTTGTTAGGAGTGCGAACATGTGGCAGAAATAATCAAAGAATTTGATCGATTTACATTTAAAATGAGTATCAGCAAGCCACAAGTCTCACTCATTTACACTGTAAATGATCATTTATAGTCCCTTTCATTAGCAAAGTACTGACCCATTGCACAACAGACACTTTAGCATCACCTAATCAAAGGAACTACTAGCAAGGAAATATTTTTGTTGTATGTTCTATATTTCTCAAAAAAAAACATTTTCATTCAATTCAAGTCTGTATTACTGAAGCATTAATGTATAAAAACTAAGATTTTGTGTACTGGGTATTATTTGTCAATGTAATGTTTCTGTTATAAAAAAGTCTGTCTCAAGGCTTCAAACTAGGCGGTCTGTTAGTAAATGTGGAGGGCATGTGCAGGCTGAATGTATACACTGCACTCTAAATATACACTTCTTAACTGTATACACAAGCTAAACACCTCCATCACTATAAAACGTTGGATATGACAGTCATATTGGACCGCCCTCACCGTAGTTTATACATCGACATGAACATTCTATGTAGGATGAAGTTCTTTTAGGAAAACTGTAGAGAACTTCCTCAGGGCTCCAGAACCTAGTATCATACTTAGAACATCTTGCTGTCTACTGGATAAACATTTTGAGTCCCTAAATCTCGACTCTCAACTGGTGTACTACAAATCAGAAGTGGGTTCGACCCAGATCCTTAGGGGACACTGGATTTGGAAGGTTTGTTTAATGATTGTAGCTTTGCTGAGGTAAAAGAACTGAGAGGAACCTGCCAGCATCATGATACCATCTCTGTGGAGACAATAAGGAGGTCCAGAGGTTGATATTGAGGAAATACCTCAGGTCACCTACCTGAGGCCTCCTGCCTGAGGCCTCCTCTGGTGAGATGCTGGTGATAACATGAAAGAGATTCATAAAATAGATGAGACATGGTGAACAGACTGTAAAATAGGGGTTCAACAGATGTGATCTGGCATGTGGACCAGCTGTGTATCTGTATTGAGATCACTCCTGAGTCCTTCCTGGGGGTTCAAAACTGAGCAGCTGAACTTCTCCTGACCCAAAGCAGAATTGGAAAAGGCCTTAAACCGAGGAAAACTAATTGGTTACATGAACCACAGCTGGGCCATCAGCTTCTGGATTTATCAGAAAAGCTCAAACATCTCTGTTTCTTGAAGACTACACACATGTATGAGGCCTGCTGAAAGCTCTGAATTGATTTTTTTAAAGTACATGTTTAGATTTACAATCTTACTTTCCCTCTCTTTCACTCCTCTCCATGACATCATCTTAACGGCATGATTTATGATTACTATACCTGCTTCATTTTCGCTTGCCCAGAAGGGTAGTGGAGAACAGGTGAGCAGGACAGGTAAGACCGTCGTATTTATAGCTAAGAAAGGTGTTTCAAAGGTCAGTAGGATGTTATAGTGTTCTACTTTCAGAGTAGGATAAGAGGATGTGAAAGAGAATTTAAAGCTGGCGAGAAACAACTTTAACCAGAGAAACTGTATGGAATAGGGGGTCTGTGGAGTAGCGGATGACTGCTGAACTCTCTCTTTTAAGATGTGGGAGAGAGAGGGAGGGAATGTGCAGGTGAGCTTCAGCTGATTGCTAAAGGTCGCAGACTAAGCTGAGGCCTGCCCCTGTCACACATCTCAGAATGCCATCATAAGAATACTATTACGGGAATGTATGTCTGCAGGGTCTGAATCCTGGAGGGGAAAAATGCCTTACTGCTCTCATTCCAGCCTAACACCCCTCAGAAACCCTGCTTTCTTCTGAACACCACATAAACGCATAGGTGCTTAAATTTTACAGACTTTCCTGAAACTTTAACCATGCGGTCATTCTGTTTTACTGGCAAAATCATCTATAATTATAATAATGATTTAAAACAAATAGCCACAGCCATGGCATTATAGTAAAAGTGACTGTGTTGTATTTTAAGTACTACTTTGCTACATTTTATAAACTAGTTAAGCATTAACTTCCAAAACCGTTCCTCACAATACTGTAGCAATCTTCTAAACACACACACACACACACACACACACACACACACAAACACACAACCAGTGCAAATGACTTGTTTCTGGCCATGCAAGACAGGAATTATTTGTAGGAGTAAAGTTAACTAATGTATATATCTGGGGCAAATACGCACTGTTACTGAGAGACACCTCTCTGTTGCGAGAGAAATCCAGTGATCATGACTACAGTAAGTGTCTTTTGTTTTTCATTTATTCTATACACCATGTGAAATTAAAATGTGGTCTGATAGCGCATTTAACTTTTATCTACAATTTGAAACAGGCACACAGCTATAGAGGTGGCCAAAAGTCGAAGACCACATTAAAAATCTGGGAATAAAACCTGGAAATAAACAACGGAAAATTCCGGAATTTTGAAAAAATAAACTAAAGAAAAGTTCGGATCATTAAAATTAAGAATAAATATACAAGATTCTAAACTTGTATTGTATTTATATTGAAGTAAATTTGTCACACTGACATTTTTTCTTGTTTCTGTCATTTTTCTATTGAGTTTCAAGCTTTTCACTAAATTGTGTATTCAGACAACTCATCAGGGGCTTCCGCACATCATGGTTTGATTAAAGCAAAAAAAAAAAAATCTAAAAAAAAAAACTAAAAATCTAACAATAATGTACAATATAGTTCTCCATGGGTGCATTATCCTACACTATAACTTATATTGGGCAACTATTAGCTTTACAAACTAACAAAATGGTGTGAGCGCAGTATTGCTGTAATATTGTGATGTTCAGTTTGTGGTATGATTGATAAGCAGTACTATGCTGTTATAAAGAACAGTTTGTCCATTCTCTTAACTAGGTAAAAGTCTGAATTGACTTTCAAGAATTCACTACCATAAGCTAGCTAGCTAGATTTGTCATCTTATTATGTACAATAGGCTTACCATGTGCAATATCACTGCTTATGTCAATATTACTTATCTACTACTTAAATGCTACTTACCCACAACTTATCGCTATTACATGCAATGTCAGACTCTGTATAGAGAACAACGCCAAACCAATTTTGTGTTGACTAGTAAATTACTTAGAAGTAATTTATTTATAGTGTTTAGCTCAACCTCATATTGACCCCAGCATTTTTGTATTTCATGTATTTTTCTGAGCTTCCATTTGACTTTTATTTTAACTTTACATTTATATAGTTCTTGTCTGTGTATCTCTGTGTGACAGTGCAGTCGTAACATAAGCAATTTCCCTACTTCTTTCTGATTCTGATTCTAAACATCGTTACATGTTTAAGGCCTACTATGTAACGCAGCATTGGACAGTTGTGGGCCCTCATTAGAGCACATACACCTGCATTAAGAGGTGTGAGGAGAAAAAACTACACCATACTCAGCTGTATTTAGTACTACATAATTGTAAAATACAGTATGAGTACCACACGTAAACCATTAATTACTTGAAATTCATGCTAGTAATTTATGAAATTTTTACACCATGTTTACAGTTTAATGTTTGGTTTCAGAGTGTGAATGGGTACTTGAAGTAATTATATAAACATTTATTTCACATCAATTGTGTAACCTGTCACAGTAGCTGGACCTTCACACACTATGTCACACAAAAGGTTAATAAATCCCATCTCTCATGCATGTTGTCTCATAGATGTGACAAATTATAGCAAGTACAATAGAAGAACTCACAGAGGACAAACTCTGTCTCATTGCAGTGGCAATTTCCACCAGCGCCACCTTCTCTGAAGGGCGCGCATCTGATCATAGCTGAGGTGAGCTGAAGTTACATCACTCCATTTGGCAGCAGATTCAACACAGCTCCAGCTCCACTGAGCAGCCAGAGTACATGACGGAGAGACAGAGGGAAAGAGGAAGGAGGGGAAGATAAAGGCGGATGGAAAAACAGTGGGATTTTAAATGACAGGGCAACATGTAATGACACATCGCAGCAGGATGTTACAATGCATTATTGGTGCCATGCGCTTTTTTTTCCATTTCCAAGAGCATTCAAAAGTTATTCATCTGAGGTAGTGCAGTGCTGTGTTTTGGAATGTCTCGGATTAAAAGGTCATTCTTCCCTCTGTCTCCAACCTTTACACCACTTTAACACCAGGTGCTTTCACACCGCGTGAAACCATCATATTAAAGGGACAAATAAAATGGTTCAAATAACTTGGAGTAAAATCTTATAACATTAAATAATGTGAACTAAATTTGACTAACAACATTTCTGGTAACACTACACAGAAAGCCAGTATTTGTACATAAACATTTATGAAGGCTTATTCCAACAAGTATCAGGGGTCATAGAAGCTGCCATTGTCAATTTTGATGTAATTTGACTCTAATTTGATTGACACTTCTTGCAATCATATTATATTTTTAATTATACATACAGAATTATGTCAGATGTCACGAAAGGCTAATGTCGTCATATGAATGCTTCTCTTCAGTAAGGTGATGCTATCACTTTAATATTTTGGCCTGTTCCAGTGAAGATACCACTTTCATGATATGAGGTTTTAGGCAAGGCGTGTTTCTGCGTTTATCCATTTTCTTTTTCAGAGCAGAGCTTGGACCGTTTGTTAATACAAAAGAAGACCCTTTGCCCTCCTTGCTGCCACCATTCCCCTCCTCTCCAAGACTGTTCCCTCCTGACTAAAGACCAGTGCCAGAAGTCCTTAACACTCGTTTTGGGTGGAAAAACTTCATTTTCACAATCAGTGAAGGAAGAATGACAAGTATCCGGCTCTTTTCTGCCTTCTGGAGCAGCAGAGCATTTTATTAGCAGCCACTCAGTCTCATCCCTCAGTAAAGCCCCTGTTTTCTCCTCAGGAATCCTATATTCTTTCTCTTCTTCTAAAACGGGGCCTTTAAAAGTATAATAAATCAGTTGTTGAAGAATGTTAGCTTTTTTTTTTACCACCCCTGTTTCTTCCATCTCCTTTGTATAATTTAACCTTTGGCTTTCCTTTTACACCAACAACAAGCTTGGGGGGTAACTTAGAAAACACAGACAAACACAAAGAAAAGCTACTAGCTACTTATGTTCCGTTCGGTACTACAGATTCGGTACTAATGACTTACTGTGGTTAGTATTTAAAAATAAGTAATAACAGAGACTAGGTGTGAGAGGATCTAATACTTGTTGAAAATGCATAAATGTAGGAATTTAAGCAACAGAGCAGTTAATGGTACTGAAAGAATGAGAAACAAGAGAAATGAAAGGAATCATGAGAGAGAGATTTGTGCGTATGTGTGTGATTTTGAGGATGTCTTCCAAAGCTATCTAAATTTCAACAAACTGAACTGTCCTGGCGATCTGGTGAGAGTCATATTCATATAGAAACTGTAGAAATCTCCTATGGAGCCTGGGTGGCATGTCAAAACACTGCATTATAATACACACAGGAAGCATTAACCGCAACTAAGATGCAGATGAATGAACCAAACATTCCTCCCTAACCCTTCCAACTGCAATATGAAAACAGATTTTGTAGATTTAAAGAAGAGCCCTGCTTGATCTGAGAACCAACTACTGTACACTACAGGTCTAAACACATGAGCACCCTGTAGTCACGCAAACTTTCTGAAGTGCAAGAGTAAGAGTGCAGGCTTGTGCTAATATTAAATCAGCATCACTGTATTGTCGTCACACGGAAACCTCATCTTTTAAAAAATTCTACAGGACCATTCATCACTGAATACTCATACAATGCAAGGAGCAGGCCAAGCTATAAAACAGTGTGAAAAGAACAGATGCTCGGATAAGAAATATTATGACAGTGACTATATATCCTATGTCCCCTATTGCCCTTCCCATTGTATACAGAAGGCACGAGAAAAGAGAGGGAGAGAGATAGAGAGAGGTTGAATAAGAATAGTGAAGAAAAAAGCTTCAGAAGCAGACCAAAGACTCCAAAACCACAAAACTTGCGGACGAGATAAAAAAAGAATACAGACTAAAAGCAGACGCTGAGCCTGCTGAAGCTGTTATTTTTGCTGTATCTTAGCTTAGTCCATTAAAATCAATGTCCTCCTACAAAAGGAGGAACAACCATAAACAATTTCAGTGATTAATGCTTTATCTAACCTAGATGTTCTCAGAGAACTGCATGAACACAGCCATTTATGGGGAAAGCACCTCATTGGAGTTAAACTATCACATCATTCCTTTTTTATGTGTGATGCTCTCAGGGCAGCGAGAAAGAGAGAGAGAGAGAGAGAGAGAGAGAGAGAGAGAGAGAGAGAGAGAGAGAGAGAGAGAGAGAGAGAGA
>JBBPCX010037338.1:0-15675 GCA_037974365.1 Hydrocynus forskahlii | reverse complement strand
AATACAGACTGGCTTTATGACTCAGGGCCTATACTGACTCAGGGCTTGACTGCATTTGCTGACTCAAGGTTCGACTTGAGATGTGCCTGTATTGACTCATTTGATTTGAGACTTGCTTGTATTGGCTTGGGACTCAACTTGAGACTTGCCTGTATTGACTTGAGACTTGATTTGTCACTTGTCCATATTGATTCAAGAGTTGACTTAAGATATACCTGTACTGACTCTGAACTCAGCTTGAGACTTGCCTGTATTGACTGGGGACTTCATTTGATACTTGCCTGTATTGACTCAGGTCTCTTCCCTATACCTTGCTTGGGCTTGAGATGTACTTTTTACTGAATTTTCTTAGTTGTTCCTACATCGCAACTTTATTACATTGGACAATTCAAGCATTTAATTCCATATTTTCTTATACTAGACATTTTCAAATGGAGGTGTGTTCCACAAAAATAGTTTATTCTTAAAGGAATGGCTCTTTGGAAACTTACATAGCTTTCAGTTTGCCCCAGAACTAGTTGATTAATCAAGATTTCTTTGGTGTCAATTTTTTCTTATTTGCTTCAGAGCTTGAGCTGCAAGGCCAGTGTAACTAACAAACAAGAGACATCAGTAGTTATCTAAATCCAAGAGAAGCCCTCTTCTGTCCTGTTTAATTTGAAATTAATTACATACTTGAGGTAAATATGTTCATTATATTTGTACAAAATGAGAAGACAGGAGATGGAGCATGGTGGGATAGGATGGGAGAGACGGGAAGATGGCCTGGTCTGGTGAATTATGCTTTCTTTTACATTATGTGGATGCCCAGGCACATGTGCATCACTTACCTGGGGAAGAGATGGCACCAGGATGCTGTGGGTAATGTTCTGCTGAGAAACTGTGGGCCCTACCTAAAGACGGCACTTTGCATTAGTACATTGATTATTCATTCATTAATTCAGGGTGCCAGCACACAGTAGGCCATTGTTTATTTATTAAGGTCTAAATGAGCTCTCAAAGACACAACATGGCCCTTGAGGTCCAGTTTTGTACATTATCACCAGGCTAAGTGGCTGTACCTTGTCATAAATAGTTTTAAAATAGTCATCTTCCATTATTTGACCTTCTAGGTTGCAGTGGATGCTGAAGCCTATCCCAGAACTCATAGGTCACCAGTCTATTACATAGCAGGCACACAGACAAAAGTGGGATGTCCGGACTTTCCACCTTGCGGATTCTAGAACACATGTTCGCCTCGTGGTGAGTGGGAGACATTGCGTTGAGGATATCATCTACCACCCAAGTATCAAGCCTGCAATGTTAAGTTAATGAACACCCAATTTATTTAATTTCATGTGAAATTGATTTAATTTTATTCTCAATTTATTTCATATCTTTTCTGTGGTTTATGTTTATGCAGTGTTTAATGAATGTGTTTTAGGGGATTCATTCATGTTAAATTGTGTTATATTTTAAATTGTGGCTGTTGATGAGTGTATTGTGAGGGATATGCATATCATTAATTGGGTAGGCGTTTAATTCACAAATACAGACGTGTGATACATCCTAGCAGCCTAAAATTAGATATATTAATTGGGGAAATAATAACTCAGGGAGCGCCATAATAGGTTTGTTAGGGGTGCTACAAATGTACTATATAAAACTAAAAGGAATAAATACAAGTAATATTATTTAGTAAATAGTGATTTTGTATGTAATACAGTAAACCTCCGCTATTCGCTTACGTTCCAAGAGCACCCATGTTTAGTGAAAAAGCGCATTGTTGTGATGTGGTAAATGCCTATTTTTATAGTGTAAACCCTAAAATATGCCCCCAAATATGCTCCCAATACACTTTAATTTCATTTTACATTTATATTTACAGCATTTAGTTGACGCACTTATCCAGAGCAACGTACATCAGTGCTCAAGTAGTCCACATCTGTTTCTTAAACCTGTAAAGCTAAACTTAAATCAACGTCCACTATTCAACCAAGTTACTGCACGCTAGATACGCCTGCACAACACCTGTCAAAGAAAAGAAAAGTCAGACAAAAGTAAGGAAGGAATGGGGAGGGGGGTTGTGGGGAATAAGCAAGCAGAAACGAGAGACATAGTTAGTCACCAAGGTGCTCCTTTAAGAGGTGGGTCTTCAGAAGACGCTTGAGGACAACGCGGGACTCCGCAGATCTGATCGGAAGAGGGAGTTCATTCCACCACTGAGGGGCAAGACTGAGAAGAATCTTGACGCAGGTCTTCCTCTCTTCCTCTCAAGACGAGCCGTGCTTGAAGCCCTGAGAGGACGAGAAGTGACACGTGGTTTGATCAGTGCTGTTATGTATAGGGGTGCAAGTCCATTCTTGGCCTTGAAAGCAAGTGTTAACGGACTTGAACTTAACACAAGCAGCCACAGGGAGCCAGTGAAGGTTCATTAGTAAAGGTGTGGTGTGAGTGAACTTAGGAACATTGAAGATTAACCTCACAGCTGGATTCTGAATCAGCTGAAGTGGTTTTGTTACCTTCAGTGGAAGTCCAGCTAGTAGAAAGTTGCAGTAGTCCAGTTTGGAGATGACCAGACACTGGACCAGAAGCTGTGTAGCTTTAGTGGTGAGAAAGGGTCGGATTCTTCTGATGTTTTAAACTCAGTTTAATACATTGCCCTGAAAGAAAATGTAAAGGGAAACCCATATTCATACTGTACAGTTTACACTGAACTCCTGCAGTGCTAGAATGTAAAATACCGACGTAGCCCCTGTATAGACTGTACTGTAATTCATGCACGGGTGTTTTCTTTGATGTGCGTGGTCATTTTCTTTGGTATTAGCAGGGCAAATACAGTAACAAATTAATTTAATTTGCTGTAATGAAAATGCAGGGCTTTAAGAAGAACAAAACGAAGCACGAAAACACTCAAAGGCGCTCCGGGGGAAATTCTGCTCTTGCATCAGAGGGAAGCAGCCAATAGGGGTGCACGATTCAGAAAACCTCACGATTCAATTCGATTTTGATTCTTGGGCTCTTGATTCGATTCAGAACTGATTCTCAGTTCAAAAATGATTCTTGATTAAAAACGTCCATTATTTTTTATTTTCCATCAGTCTGATAGGAAATACAGGCCTGGAATTAAAGTCACAATACAAAAATATAAACAGTTGCAAATATAAACTGCAAACCTTCAACTTAAATTAAACAAATTAACACCTTACATAAAAGTAGACTAAATAAAACCAAATAAGAGCTGCTATATTTGGTTGTAAAGTGCCATTATCAGAATAAATAAAAATGCTGTTACATTTGGCTGTAAAATGCTGTAAAGTGTAACGTCCGAAATCTTAACTAATTGTGAACATTTTCTTTTTACCTAAGCCGTTTCCATTTCAGCAGACAACACAGTCCAAAATGACAGCTACAGTCCAAAATGGGAAATATGAATCCATTTTGTATCCTGTATGAATCCATTTTGAATCTGTAGAGATATAATCATGATTCTTTTGTGAATCGAATTTCTTTGCACACCCCT
Source organism: Hydrocynus forskahlii (assembly GCA_037974365.1). NCBI lineage: Eukaryota > Metazoa > Chordata > Actinopteri > Characiformes > Alestidae > Hydrocynus > Hydrocynus forskahlii. The sequence goes on along the minus strand of JBBPCX010037338.1, from coordinate 12,173 downwards.
AGCAGGCAATCCACAGCTAGGAGAAATAAATAGCATTCTTGGATTGGCTACTTTCAAACCTCCCGCCTCAGAGTACAGCGGCATTTCACCATCCCAAGACACGCTTTTTTTGTACTTCTCTCCAGAGTACCAAAATTATTGCAATGTTGCTGAATTCATGTTAATATTTATTACAAAATGAGTAAATTATATTTTTCTTAATAATTTACAAAATTTTTTTACATTACCAAGAAAAAAGCTGTGACGTCCAGGCCTCGTCCACCACGCCCCCTCATGCAGGGTTTATGTTTGGGCATGGTGCTTAGCAGCCCAGGACAAGGGGGCGTGGCGGACGAGGCCTGGACATCACAAAAATAAAAAAAATGGGGAGTATATCGGCATTTTCCGCATTAGTGCAGGGGTTTCAGAATAATTATTAGTTCGGTTCTCCGAAAAAAATCCGCATTGGACTGAAACCGTGACTGCTGATCCGCGTTAACGAGGGGGTTTACTGTATATCAGTGTGTTCCGTGTGGAAATCCAGTATTACTTGTAGTTTCTATCAGAAACCTGGTTTGACTCAGTCAATCCTTCACTACATTATATCAGGAGCTGGTGGTGGAATTTCACAAATTTCAACAACAGCTGGAGGAACCAAGGAGTGAACCCGTGATCTCTTCACCAGCACTCTTTTACAAACAAAACAAATCTTGAAATGGTTTATTGCTTTGTTGTTTGTAAAAGACAATCATTATCACATGCTGAGAAAATGGCTTTAAACAATTTACACAGACTTTCGCACAGCAATGAACAAAATATATCACTCAACATGTTGAATGAATGTTATATGAATGAATGAACATGGCTCATGTTGTGGTTGAAACATCGAACATCATGTGGTCGCATTTATCAAGACATATACTGGTAGAAACAATGTCATCATATCCGCACCCTGGCTCCAGTGTCAGTTATATTCTGCTCACTCATAATGAATTAATTGAAAATACTCAGTTTAATGTCATTTACATTTCCTCAGATTAATGTCATTCTTATACAGTACATGGTATCTTTAAGGTACCATAAATATTGAAACTGTTGAACCCACATGTTATCTCAAATAAATGCTCTAAAACAGCAAAATGTTGGAATGAACAGGATTTCATCATCAGTTTCCTTGTTTGAATTGGAATTGGTTCATTTCTGAATTGACCCCAATCCTGCTGAGTAAATAGGCACCGACTTAGGTGACAGGTAGGATAGAGTGAGTATTTTTATGGATACTCAGTATTGTCCAATACTTGAGAAGGGATTGTAAACATAGATGGGAAACAGTCACCAAATTTTCTAATCTCTCCTGGATTCATATTATCATGATGTATCCAATTGACAGCTATGGCAAACAACACTTACTAGCTAGACCTTTTCTGGTTTGCACCTGTGAAGCGCAGTGAGGACCCAGAACACCTAGCCTTCAGCCTGACCTTCATTTGTAATTTTTTACAATTAAACTTACATTGTTAATTAAAAAAAGAGATACAATAAGAAGGGAAAAACACACTTGAATACCACACACACTCACCAGTGTTGGGCAAGTTACTTCAAAACAGTTATGTGTTATTTATTACTTGTTACTGTCATTTCAAAGTAATTTGTTACGTTACAATATTCCTGTATTTAAAATGTAGGGCATTACACTACTATTGCATTACTTTTAAGTTACTCTCAACAAAATGACTGGATATTTGGATTTGGCAATCTAAATGTAGCTCATGACACTCAATTAGCTCATTACATAACCAGTGGAAGGTGATGTGATATCTGACTGAGCAACATTATAGTTAAAAACAGTAGAATAGCCACAGTAATGGCTCATGGTGCAATACAAGGAACAATCATCGCAAGAACAGACAAAAGGTCAAAGTCTGGCAAATTGTGATAGAAATACTGTAACATTAGGCCTATTCATATTAACATTAATTGAACTGTATTGTATAATGTCTAAAGATATAACAGGATACAAAATTAGCATTTCTATGCCTTTACTGGTTTCTAGTTTACAGCATTAAGGAAAGTTCATGCTTCATAAAAAACCAAAAGATTAGCCCTAAGGTTTATGACTCCATCATTTCAGAAACTTAACAAAAATGAACATATTGTGGCAAATCATAGCCAACCATAAAACTGGCCTGAGAAAGAAAATCACAGCTAGACCATGACTATTAAGTATAAGAGGCTACCCAGTCACATTTCGAAAGAACGAAATTAGAAATAACAAAATCAAAGTGCTTTTAATGATATTGAAGTGCTTAGGCCTATTGGCCCTCGAAGGAAATACAGCTCAAACACTTTAGTCTGAATTTCCGACCAGAAAAAAAAACTCAGCTATACAGGACAAAAATGTAAACAGACTGTCACTACGAAATATACAAAGAGAGGCAGCATACGGTCAAACAAGGCCAGTAAAATTGACTTATATAGTGTGTGTGTGTGTTTAAGGATGGTGGGCAGCTGACCTATTTCACCACCTACTCGACTGAAATATCTGTTAAAGCGCATCAGAAGAAGGCGCTGAAAGTGCCCATCACTAAGACGGTTGCGTTTTGGGGTGAGCACAAGGCTGCCAAGACTAAAATGTCTTTCTACTGGTGCGCTTGATGGTGTTGGTGCATTGTAACGTAGTGCCATTTTTTTTCATTCTTGGAAACAGATGAAGACTTTCCATCACAGGGGCAGAATTGAAGTAAGATGTTACCTCTGTTTCCACTGACATGGGTGCATCAGCCGAGACATTCTCTTGTTCAGCAAAAGAGAAAAAGTCGTCCTCACTTGGGGTGAGTGCAGCAGGTTGAGGGGGATCGGGCATCAGGGCTGCAGGTTCCTCTGTTGTTAGCGTGCGGCACTCTGTTGTAAGAAGGAGAGTGATGTGGTCTCTTCTGGTTTCCTCTTTTACCTAGCGCAGCTTAAACTTGGGCAGTGAGACAGAAGCCAATAGTGCAGCCTTGGAATCAATTATTGCAGCAAATCGAATTTTGATTGCTCCCACAAAAACCTCAGGCAGCCCAGTGGTCATTGGTGATAGACCATTTTTCATAGCTAAGGTTTTGGCCATAAGAACCTCTAGTGTTGGTTGAAGCGTGCCAAAAAAACAAGTCTCCTCTCCCTGTAGGATGTCCAGTGCAACTGTGAAAGGTTTCATAATGGCACAATATTCCTTAAGAAACTGGTATTCGCTGTCGTTCATACATTTAATCTGAAACTGTGTGCCGAGATTATTTATGTCAGTGAGAGGCATTTCTGTGATTCTTGCATAGGCATCATAAAATGAGGTATGCACTTCTGTTGCCCTGGATACATGTACATTTTTGCATGGGAGTCTAGCGTGGAATCACCAGGATGGTCAGCGATCAACAGGATGTACACTGGGTTAAACCGTTCTTCTGTCAAACATATTTGAATACCAAATACAACTTATGCGAGTGGCAAGTTATGTACAGACTCCTAAGACTCCAAATGTTTTGCATATAAGTGTTTGCATGTACAGTAGGAACATTTCACCAATAAACAGGACCTTATTCAAAAACACATTATCCAGATTAGCTTTTTAACAATATACATTGTGGCTCTCAATGGGAGGTTTAACTGGTTCGTCAAAGATAATTAAACTGGTTCTTCAAAGAGGGATACCAAATTTGAAGATAGATACCAAATTTCATGGATACCAAATTTGAAGAAGCCCTGTCCAGCATGTTTTTCTTCGCCAATCCCATCACACACAGGGTAAAAGGTAAAATGCACTGGAAAGATCTTCTTCAAATTTGGCTTTTTTCCCACAGTAAACATTTCAGAAGGAAGAACTGAACCAAATGGCAACCTGTGGTACTTTCAAGGCTCTAAACAGAGCTAAATGAATCGGGGAAATATCTTACTGACAAATATTATGACTGCAATATAAATAGGAACAATTTTCCATAAATTAAGTGCCCTGCCTGTTATTTTGAACCAAAAAACAAAATATTAAACTTTTCTGTGCAATATGGAGCATGCATGTGTAATAGGTGGAAATATTACACATGCATCTGATTACATATTGCACTCTGCTTACTAAAATTTGAGCAAGTTCTTATGGCTGGGTTTAAACTGATGTTTAAAAACAGCTTCTAAAAACAGGTGTTCATTGCATGTGGCAGATATTGTTAAGCGATGACCTTCAACAGAAGCAGCAGTCACAACAGTGACAGAGACAACAGTGAGCAAGAGAGAACAGAGGAATTCCACTGTGGAACTGATTAACAATAATAGGAAAAAGTATGTAGAGTTAACCACTGAGTATCAAGCAGCAGCAGTAAATCAGTAAGTCTGTAGCAGTCCATGCAGGTGATCCATGGTGGTGAGACTGGTCTGGAGGGCAGGGGTCTCTTGTTAGCAGTAGATATCCAGTGGGTGGGATCAATTTTGTTAAGGAACAACATCACTGTAGGCTTTCTGGAAGTTCTAGATACATCCCTGACTGTGAATGGGATCAGCAGTCTAACCAGGGTGTTTGTATCAAACAGCAGCAGCTCTTTGCCAGGACTCTTTACTGAAGTCACTGTAGGAATGCACTGGAGTCACTGTAGGAATGCAACATACAATGTCCATGTCGGCAACAAGATTCGGACAAAGTTTAGGAATGGCCAAAACTTCCAGTCCTGTTATCTTAGGGCCAATGAACTTCTAGAAATCTATAGATTTTGAAGGTTAGTCACAGTTCTCCACAGGTGAATGGTGTAACTCATGCAGCTTTATTTTACTTTTGGCTATTTATCACTTTAAACTCAGGACAACATATTTGATCATACAAGTTTGGTGTCTGTCCTCATTAATTGAATAAATCAGTCTCATCATTCTCATAAGTATAATCAAAATGTTACAATGTTTAATTTCTAACTAAATAAGATATTATTATTATTATTTTTTTTTTTTAGTTTACCAAACATGATTTAATCATGTCGATTTTGGCATCAACCTGTATTAGAATGAAATCAAAGCAACTTGGTGAAAATACATGAAACATTTATTTACACATTCTATTTTTAAAACACAAATCAAGGAATCAGACAAACATCAGTGTATTAAAGGGGACATATTATGCAAAACTTAAAAAAAACGTAAAAAAAACTAAAAAAAAAAAAAGTTATAATAGGTCTATGGGCTATACAAAATCCTTTGCACAAAATCACTCTCACATAAAGAGATCACCAGCTTTGTTCTTCCCAGTTTTGGTTCCTTTCAAAACAAGCTGTTTCAGGGCTCTGTCCCTTTTATGCAAATAAGCTGTTGCTGGCCCCACCCCACCCATCCCATGCTTACGAAATGAAACGAAACGAACAAGCTAGTTCATACTTAACTGCGATAGAAATACAAAAGTCATTATTTGAAAGTACTTACATCTCCCTCATCTGCTGACTTGTCACGGACAGTAGGTACAGATCCCCCATGACGCTGAATGTTCAGTTCCACCTTAAGTATTTAAGTATTATTTATTTTTTTAAGGTGGAACGAAACCGATTGTTGCTGGGAGAGGGCCATTGAAAATAAAATGGAACTGCGCAGTTTCTGGTTTTCTTTGGCTGGGAGAAAGTGTAGAGATTTGTGTTATTCTTTGCAGCCAACAACACCACTCATCATGTGTGACTTGCCTTTGCCTATAGCCATAGCGCTCGGCTTATCCGTGCTCGTAACTCTAGCAGACAAAATGGCGGATCTTCAACTAATCTAGCGGGTGGGGTCTCGACAGATGAGGGGCAGTTCTGTGCATATTGGCCCAGTGTATTACATCACACTAGGCCCTCCGTCCAAACTGTAAGCAGGCCAGTGTGGGACTCTTATTTTGACAGGTGACTGATTGGGTTCTGGCTGTTGGCAGTGTAATGGAGGGCGAGGCCTCAAAAAGAGCACATGATGGAACAAAGGGGACAGAGGTTTTGTGAGCTCCATGCTGTTGCTGGTGCCAGAACACTGAGAAAGAGTTCCGTGTGCAGCTGATGAACAGAATCTCATTCTTTCATTGATGTGTATTGTTCTAGTCTGGGGATCCGTTATTTTGGAGTGAGTAGTTGGGGAATTCAATTGATCCTTTTATTGTTCAGTTGTGTGTAGGAACTGCAGGATTGGTGACTTTCTTTGGAAGTTTGGTGTGCCAATCCATGGTGGTTTTGCTTGACCAGAGTATGTTGCAGTGTCAAGGATTGTAGTAGTTTTTAAGGTATCTGTGTGATCACAGATTTATTGCAACTGTTTATTGCTGCTGATCCTGAATGGTTGCCTTCTATCATTGTTCTTAACTAAAAGGAAGCCAGTTGATTGATTCATGATTTTAATGCATGCAAATTGTAATAAATGAATTTGACTTTCATACATGAGTGGTTTTCCTGTAGCTTTCATTGCCTGAGGAAAAAAACCTGATGATTTGCAGTCAGGTGCTATAAAAGCTGACCTGGTGAATGTCTTTTACAAGACAGCTCATTTTGAAAGGGACGGAAACTGTGAAGAATAAAGCTAGTGATATCTCTTTGTGAGAGTGATTTTGTGCAAAGAACTTCATGAACATGTTTTGTATAGCCCAAAGACCTATTATAACTTAAGTGAGTTTTGCATATGTCCTCTCTACCAGTTACAATTTTTGTGAAAGAGTGACTGAGCATACTCCGTATACACGTGTGTGTGTGTGTGTGTGTGTGTGTGTGTGTGTGTGCATGTCTCTGGAAGAGAAAATGGTGAGAGTTTGAATGGTAAAGATTGTGTTCATGAGTGTTCAAAGAATGAGTGGAAAATGACCTTTGATCTCTAGAGACAAATGAAAATATGGCATTAATTTCTTAACAGTGAATTACACCATATGTTGAGTTAATTCAGCCTTATTATGAAACTAATGGTGCTTGGTTTTATAAACAAGAAGTTTAGTCATTTGCAGGAGTGCTGAGATTTGACCACTTCCAGGTGTCTCTGTGTAATCCAGTCCTGTACAATGGTGGGGTAGTAGCCTTGTGGGTAAAACACCTGCCTGTGAACCTGAAAACCACAAAGTTGCAGGTTCAAACCCCCACTTTCTACCATTGTGTCCTTCAGAAAGACACTTAACCCTCAGTTGCTCCAGGAGGACTGTCCCTGTAACTAATGATTGTAAGACACTCTGGATAAGGGCATCTGCTCAATGCCCCCCTTTACCAATCCAAACATTGCTTTCGTTGGCTTCCCTCTTTATCTCATCATTCTCAGTCTGGTTCCACACGGTAGCCAGGTCTGTGTAGTATGCCTTGCAGTAGTTCTTAGCATCATGCCAGATCTTTTGCACCATAATCAATACATATCTCAAAATAACCACACATTTACTTAACTAACTTGTCTGTGTGTACAAGGATAATATCCTTGTTATATATCCTGGATATATTAACATGTCTATAATGAGGTATGTATGCATGTGTTTTTTTATGTGAGTGTTGTTCCATGTTGTTAAGGAGGCCACATCATTGTAGGTTTGTCTGCAGAAGCTCTGAGCATCTGATCGGTTTTTATTCTCTTTCACAAAATGATACTGTTGTGGAATGTATGAAGAAACACCACAGAGAACTGTGAGGGACATGAGAATGAATGTCACTGTTGTTTAGGACAGACACTAAGGCTTCAATTACATTGGAGGATGGATCTAGCACCCCCAGTGTCTATTTTTTGGACTCCTCAACTCAGTCACATGTGGGAGGGAGGGGGCAGTAAAACCAGAATAAAATGGGGGACAAAACCAGAGACAAGCTACTGGGTATAATAACCACTGTTTTCGTAACACAATAGCATTCAAGCTCCATAAATATCTATATTTAAATTGTAAAATATTATTTCCTCATCTGAATTTCCAACAGACACTGTTTTTCTCTCCAGTGATGTGTTTCTGTCTTACCTTTGTATATCTCTCAACTGACACACATCAGCCCTGCTGCATGCAGTCCCACAGAGATAAGGTTTGGTGAAGAGGGAATGCAAAACTCTTTCAGATCTGCTAATAAAACAAATGATCCCCTCACAGGTAGGAGATGAATGCATTCCTTGTCTAGGTTCCACAAATTTTTGTGGAATTTATTGGTCGATTCATGGATCAAACACCTGTTATGAACAGCAAGTTGTGTAAAAAGTACTAACACACTGAACAGTTGGACATGTGCATTCAAACATTTAGGGAAGGTCACATTAAGTTCATCCTGACATTTCACCCAAAAGCTGAATATCCCTAACTTTTTGTGAGTACTGTATATTCTTGTGGACAAAAACAAGACACAAAGAACAAGGACCTCACCCTAGTCTTAAACCTAACTAGTGACTCTAATCCTATTCTTAAGCGCAATCTAGAACTTAAACCTTACTCTGACTCCTAAATCTAACTTTAACCCCATCCTAAAACCAAAACCTTTTTTTTTTTCAAGAAATGGTTCTTTACACTCATGCAGTTTTGTGAAAACAGCTCTTTTATAACACATCAACTGAAAGGTTTCTTAGGAAACTAAAAGTAGTGTAAAAAAATGGAAAATTGAAATAAAATATTTGATAATTGGACAGATTATATAAGAAAGTAATTATCAAAATAAAATTAAAAATACAAATTCAATATAAAATATAAATTCATTTTTTGAACATATATCTGGGGGCTTTGATGAAAATAAAGATAACTAATGTTCTGAAAGTGCATCACCAAAAAAAAGACCTTAGACACATTTTTATAATGTTTTATTGAGGATAAATCTTGCCTACATTTTAAATGATTATTGTAGAACAGTTACATTTAAAAAACTGATAAAACATTAGACTTCATGTTCAAAGCACACAGTCAGCCACAGTATATTTTTGAATATACCCTCTCAACCCAAAAAGTCTTTTTAGACAAAGGGTCTAGTAGTAGTAATTATAATAATCACCAACATCAAAAATCACTGTCAAGGTCTGCGTTAGAGAGGGAAGGGTAGGACGCCACAGCACGGTTACGAATATATACAAGTTTAATAATAAAAAACACAAAACAGAAAACCCAACACAAAAAACACCGGCTCTAAACAGAACTATAAACACAAGAACACAAGATAACTAAGGACAGGACAAACACACAAAACACGAGACCCATGCTTCTCAAAAGAACAAAGAAAAAACAAAACTCAGGACTTGGGATATAGCTTTCCACAAAGCATTCACGACCAGACAACGTGGAGACAGGCTGAAGGTGCAGATCGTGCACCACCTCGGATTAACGCTGAGGAACACGGGCCTGCAAAACAGAACAAGGGGAGCAAGGCAATAACACTGAAAACATGAACGCTAACCACAGACAACGTGAGACTATGAAAGACAAGTAAGACAAATAAGACAAATACAGACTTCAAGGACACTGGGATCGGCTGGGGCTTAAATAAGGGGAGTAAACGAGACACTGGTGAACTCAAAGGGAAACAAGGGACAGGTGAAACTAATACAGGGACGCGATACAAACGGGGCATGAACACTAGGTAGGGGACAAGGGAACCTAACGTAAACTGGAAACAAATATAGGGACGAACGGGAAAATAAAGGGAGACAGGGAGTACAGGGGAAAGAAAGGAAAGAAAACTAATACTTAGGAGACGGGGAACGGGTTCTACGAGGCGGGGACGAGGTGGCCGTCACAATCACCACCAGTTAATCATGCATTACAAAAAAAATAAAGATAAAATGATGCAAACCATTAAAAAAATAATTTGAAATTCCATTACCATCTGAAATTTAAAGCACCAAATTCCAAATTCTAATTCAAAACAAATAATTTTCTTTTACCCTTTTTATGCTGTATGGGAATGCAAATACAGTAGTGCTAGCAATGTGGATCTGCAAATACTGTGGATCTGATAATGTACATCTGATACATACATACAAATACTGTTACATACACGTTCTCCATCCTTCAGAGGTGGTGCAGATAATATTGAGTTTATGAGTCTCAGGCAGGCTGACCCACTGCTGCTTTCCTCCAGACTACACTGCTCTGGTTCTCTCTACAGGGCTGCAGTCTTCTCTTGTCCAATTACCTGAGGTCCAGTTCTCATAGCAGAAGAGCTCTCCATTCACTCAGAACCAGAAGCTGAGGGTGCGAGTGTGAGGAGGTTCTCTGATCTGACCACAGGCCTATCAAAACACCATCACTGCTTGAAGATTTTGGCATCTGCTGACTTTCTGTCTGGTTTCTCTCTGCAGGAGCCCTGAGCTTCACGGCAGGTAATTTTGTCATTAATAAATATGTATATTTTGGTTTTCATCTTTTCTGAAAGATATCAGATTTATACTATATGTAACTCGCAATAAGTCACTGGCTGAACTGTTCTGGCTGAAGGTCTGAGGATGCTAATCATGTTCATCATCACCCCTTAACCAGCAGCTGGATGGACATTCATAAAGACCCCTTTGTATTTTTCAATTTATAATTTCCATTACTCCTTCCAGACTCCATTCTGGGCCTCTGTGTTATTTTGAAGGCCCCAGCCATCTCTATCTAGGATGTATCCTGGAATCGAAACACATTTGCTTGCTGTCCAAATACAAAAAACTTAAGGGAATGTTTGTGTTTTTTTTCCTTGGCCAAACAGATATGAAGCCACACAGATCTACCACTTGTTTACATGCATGTTATTTCCATTTCTGAAGCAGTGCATTTTGCTTTGGCTATATGAATTGACAATTTTTATCATAATGTTATTACTCCCAGTAATTCAATATTTAGATTAGAATGAATGGGGTGTTCTGGTCATGGGTGCCAGAGCCATTGTAACGGGGGGGACATCCGAGACATCTGCACCCCCCCCAAAGCTGCATTTCTGATGGACCCCACCATCATCGGCTGCATTTCTGATGGCGTATAGGGCAGAGGTGAGAGCCCTGACATCATGGTGCCGTGACATCAACCTGGTGCTCAACGTCAGCAAAACCAAGGAGCTCATCGTGGACCACAGGAGACTGCAGGGAGCAGGCCACACCCACATCCAAACTGAGGGAGCAGAGATGGAGATAGCTGCTTCAGATTCCTGGGCAGCAACATTTTTTTTTTTTTTGCTCTTCTATCTATGTTTATGTAAAGTTGGAGGGGAACACGGAGACTTTCATTATAGGTAAGAATTTCATTATGGGTAATGATGCTGCATTGTTATCTGTATATGACAAAACTTGAAACTATTTGAGATGCTTGTCCTAAACAGGGTGGTGGGGTGTGTTGGGATAGTCCTGATGACATCATTAGCCAGGACTGGTCACAGATGGCTTTGTTTATCATAAATTACTTTCTGAAAGTCTCATATAGGAAGTTACTCGAGTTTACCAGTGTACTTCTAATTGCAACGTGGAAAATGTGGTCAGGCGTTGAATTTTTTGATGCAGGTTTCATTACTCCTGCTTCTCCATCCAACTCTATGTGTTTCTGTTCAGCTGGAGAGTCAACCCAGAACATTTGCAAATGGCCTCATAAGTTCATTGTTCTTGCTAACCTGTGCATATGATCATATGTAAAACATTGTAAGCCAGCATTCCTCTGACATGAAATCATGCAAAGTGCAGTCCGGGCTCTTGGGTGCTGTATCAAGAGCTGTTACCTAATTCGACTAAGGTTTGCTATCAGGAATCAAAGAGCAAAGTTAGGAGGGATCTGAAATAACAGCGATACTAAAAGAGACATTCATCAAAAGTGAAAAATATGAGGAGAGGCAAACAGAAGTGAAAGAAGAGGGGAAACAACAAGCAAACACCCAGGTAGGAAAGTTAATTTTTGGCTGTCATGAACTTTTTTGGTTGAGATTTAAAATAGTCTTAACCAGTGCTAATCTAGTTGAGTCTACCTTATCTGAGCGTTATTGTTAATCTGAACAAAACCTCATCTGACAAATGTCAAAACACATTTTTGTGATAAATGAGCAAATATTTGACAGTTTTAATTTATATTTTATAGATTAAGTTAGCTGTTGACTTAAAATTATAGAAATTATGAACTTAGAAGTTGCAGGTCAGACCCATAACTATAACAGTCACAGTGACATCAGCATTAATGATTGGACTTTCAGGCATCCTTGGTATTTGGGGTGAATTAAGAACCTTTATATGTTCTAATATATTGGAATCCAATTAAGCGATGGAAAATTACAGCAAGCAAGAACACGCAA